>JAWNNM010003075.1:0-121161 GCA_035044965.1 Lordiphosa andalusiaca
TTCTTTCCTTTGGAAATTGTTTAAAAAGCTTGAGAACCAATTCTATTGTTTGTGGGAATTTTATAAGTAATTCCAAACGTTTTTCTTGATTTGCTATTTAACTTTCCTGCCCATTTTAGGAGTCATGATGAAGTCGCTTAGCAGAAGGTCAAGTTTCTGATGTCTATCATATATTTGAACCGAACCGATATCTTAGGTTCGGATCAGGTTCGGGTTCAGCTTGAATTTCTAATGAGGTTCGGTTCAAGGTTCGGTTCATAGTAATCTGAAATTCGGAATTCCGGGATCGAACCGGTTCGGTTTAAGACCGGTTGCTGCCCTGGCAGACACACTACACTGCACTCCAAAATGGTATATTGAAACTAATGTTGAAGAATTTATTCGTAACATACTGGCCAAAATGTGGGAGAGTGTATGCCAAAATCGGACCCAGCGTAGAAACCATTGCAGGCGCTGCCGCGGTCAACAATTACATGAAATCATCTTTAAACATTAAAAAAAAAATAGTACGTTTTATCGACTCAAATAAAGATTTTATAAATTTTTCTGAATTTTGTTTTTTTTTTAAATCCAATCAGAAAGTGCTAAAAAATCTCCCTTCGGTAACGGTTCCCGTTTAAAATGGTATTGCCGGTACTCTATCGACATGCGTAGATATCATGTAGATACTTTCTCAAAGTGTGTGACCAGCTTTTCTAAAGTGTCAAATGAGGCCTGCCCTGAAATCCCACAAAACAAAGCAGTACTTTGCAAACATTTACTATCAAAATTAACCTTTGAACAATAAATAAATCCAAATTTTTCGTGTTTTATAAAGGATGTAAGAACCGCTGGTAAAAGAGCCACCTCGAACTTCGCGCAAGAGCGAAAAAGCTTTAAGAGCTTTTTTATTTTTGTTTCGAGCATCGAGCATGTTAGCCGACTGCCCACAGTTGCAAGTGCCGAGTGGGAGCAGGAACACACACTGCCGGTTAATAACAAACAATTTGTGAAGTTGCAGTTAATCAGTGCCTAATAATAATACTATTTTGCATAATAAAATTCTTCAATTCTTTGAGCGTAACAACGAATTTGTGGCCATCATGAGCAAACAACTTGTGGGACGCGTGGGTCAGCTCAACAACTTCCTGAAGGTGGCTTCAACAAATGCAGCGGCGGCCAGCCATAATTATTTTACTTATGTGCGAGAACTATCCCACCCGTGTATGCATGACCCTCCAATTGTATCGCTGGAGGAAGCTGTTTCCTGTATAAAATCGGGTAAGTTTTGTTTGTGCATGTGTATGTCTGAAGCACCAAGTTTTGGTTATGTAAGCCCCATAAGAAAAAACACAGAATGAGTAGAGGGCAAACACTGGAATGGATAGAGGGGAAGGGTGGAAACTAACGTTCAACGGCCACATTTTAAGCAAATTTGTGTGCTTTGTTTCTATGCGATTGTGTGTGTGTGGGCTAATCATTTGTAATGCAAAAATATTTACCATAGGGCGGCGTCCAATTACAGGGTGTTTTATTAGGGCTTGTCGTGAAATCAGCAGCCGCTGCTACCTGCTTATCAGTTACATATTTACCAGTTGCCTTCCTCCTCCACGTATGCATATTGTTGTTGCCGATACACATGCATGTTTGCATGATGTGTATAAAAATTATATTAATTTACTCCACAGCTGTTTGTATGTATGTTATCGATGAAAACTTGTACTTTGTACTCTGCAGTGCAACGTCTGAACGATGAAAAGCTTAGCTTAGGGGCACGTCAACTGATCACAAACAGGTCGAGCGATAGAACCGACTGTTATGTGGGCTGATAAGAAGAGCTGGAACTACATAAATAGAATGACCACTAAGCCTTGGTTGATATTAATGACTTTTGGAGGGCACAACTTGATTTTTTATTCACATTTTTTCGGGGGTTGCTTTCATTCAATTCAGTCCAATTGAGCGCAATTTATCGAAGGCGCCATAATCAACTAAGCAAACCAGTTCCTTCACCTACAGCCGGCCCGCCCTCAAATATACTAGTTCTATTACTAGTTTTCTTAGCACTTTGATGGCTTCATCGTCAGATTCACATTCAAATTGATAAACATTCAAAACAAATGTTAACCAATGCCTCATCTTGGCCATCTAATTTTAGGCAAATATCATCAACACGCGCCGATCTAAATCAACTACGTAATTTGGTTTGGAAAAGTTTTTTTGCTTTCGTTTTTTTTTTATTGCACAGTTTGGGCAGATAACAAGCATCGGCAGGTACAGTAGGTTGTCACTAAAAGTGTCACTAAAAACCAGCTAGAAATGAGATTTAAGATCCATGGAAAGTGATTGAATCTTTATCTTGAGACTTTTTCAAGCTTGTTCGACGTTTAAGCTGACATTTGAATCGTCTAATCGGCCCGGATATGAGTATTGGTTCTGGTATTAACGTTTTGTTCACAAGAACTAAACTATGAAAATATTATGTTATTCGGTTGGATTGTCTTAATCAAGTGGAAAATAATCTGCATTCTAAACTTAGATCAAGGTCAGAAAGCACGAACGTATACTGAGAGCATCATCCTGGAGAGATAATGAAATACTCGCACAAATCAATTAGCAACTCCAAAAAAAAAACAGGCAGTCTGATAACAGATATATTTATGAGAGCTGCAAACCAAAATAAACTCTAGGTTAACGTTCGGAAATTTCAGGCTTAAGGATTTTTGGAGAACTTTTTGGTTCGAACCTTGGTTAGGTCCTTGCTTTACACAATATTTATAATTTTTGAATTCTGTGTTCTAAAAATCGCATTCGACATCAAATGTACTTAAATCGTATGGGAGTCAAATGGTTTTTGTTTCAGAATCGATTATTAGAACACATGGGAATATTCAATATATAATTTACTGTTCAGTAAAATAGCATTTCGTAGTTTTTGTAGAATGTAAGGTTAGACTCTTGCTTTTGAGAACAATTCTAACTTTTTTCTAAATTTTTTAAGCTGTTTTCTTGTCCATTTTAGGAGTCAGTATCTGTCATATGAAAGATAAAAGTCGCTAGGCAGAAGGTCAAACTTCTGATGTACATTTCTTTCTAAGCTTTAACTTTTATTTCTAAAATTTCACAGTAAAATAAAAGTCACAATTCCGGTTTCGAACCGGTTTGGTTCATAACCGGTTTGTAGCCGAGATACTAATAAGTCGAATATTTATGGCATTATTGGTTTTAGAAGTATAAATTTGATCAATGAGTACTCTCCTTTTATTTAACAGCAAGTCGGAAACAACTTTTCTTATGAACCGGATTACAATTCCTTCATATTTCGTGTTTTATTGCCCAAAGGTAAGCGCTTAACGTCTTAAAGGTGAACTGAACCGAACCATTTTGCTTTGTGGTTTTTGGTTCGGTTTGACAGTTAAGAACGGACGTCGGTTCGGATGATCAGCTAGAATAAGCGGCTCGCTTTCAATTCGCTTCAGAGCCGGTTATTTGCATTTTAATTCCATTTCAAACAGTATTTAATTCAGGAATTTCGACATATTTTTCACTGTAAACCGAACCCAGGGATTTCAGTTCGACTCAACAAAAACTACCAGAGCTTTCAAAATATGGTCAACGAATTTTTTTTTGTGCTGTCTGCTCAGCAAAAAGACGGGCACAAATTTAACAGATTCGCTTACTCTCTGAACAGAACACTTGTTATTGCTTTCCATGGTAATTGATGAGAGAATCACACGAAGCTGAATGATGCTCTGATGAGCGGTAGTCGAGTTATGTGCAGACACTTTCGTTGGAACAGAGTAAAATCTGAGCTATTTATTAAGGAAAGTGTCTCAAAAATGGACAATTATTAAAAGTTTGAAGTAGAACCATCGAGTTAGTGCTGAATTTGGTTACATGATTCTAAGCAAAAGAACTTTTAAATGTGCTTTCATTGTCCACTCGCTCTTCGCATCTTCTTAATGAAAGACAGGCTTAACCAAATAAAAAAAAAAATGCAGAATACTATTGAGTGTTTTATACATATAACCAAGCGGAACCGAAGTTCGAACCAAAACCCTCACACAAAAAACTGCAACCTGAACTTTTCTTAACATTCCAGAAAACCGTAGCCCCGGATAAAGTTTTAAGTTTTGCAGTTTTCTTAAGATAGTTCAGGAGTGCCAGAAATAAAAATTGAGCTCACTGCGCACATTTTGACATTGTGAACCGAAAATCTTATGCAAATTTGCTCAATCGATCTTTTTGACTTTGAATTAATGAAAACATTAACAACTTAAACTATGCGGTCTTTCATAATGCGATTCGTTTACACAATTGCTCCACTTATTGGGTATGTTTAAAAATCCAACAAAAAAATCGGAATGTATTAAACTCAATTAAAGCAATACACTAAAAACTAAACGAGCTCAAGAAATGTTTTTAAGTTTATCAAACATAGAATTTTTGAATAAAAACGTTCCGAAAATTCCGAAAATCTAAATTAAAATAATATAATATATATATTAAAGCATAACATAAAACTGTGTATAGTATTGAAAGTTTTTCAATATAATTTAAACTTAATGTTGGTTCGAAAGCGAATGCAGATTTGGATTCGGGTGTCAATTTTGATGGTTAGATAGGATAGGATTAGATGTATCATCTTCAACTACATATCTTCCCTCCGTATTCACTTAAGAAATAATTAACAATCATTAATTTAATTTATTTAAAAAGTAAAACCATTTTTCGAAAACATTGGGCCGGGCCTGGTTTGGGTTCAGATCGGTAACCCTGCAATTAACTTTCAAGCGGTTTCACATCGAACAACTATCTAAGACTAAAAAGAGACAAGTCCACACCTTAATGTGTTTAATACAATGAAATTATTAAATGTTTGTTGCTTTTCCTCGACTTTGATAGATAAGCAACAATCTTATCTTGCTTGTATGTTTTTCAACTGAAAAGTGGTAAAACAAATGGCAAATGCGGACGCCAATGCATGTGGCCAGATGAAGACTGACATTAAAATAGATTATTGATATAGTCACACATGAATACGTATATACAGTCCTCTAAACGTATTTATGCATACATAAAATGAGCAAATTTAGAATAGCTCTATAAACGGCAGTCAAGGCTAGTGACGAAAGCAGCACAAAGAGTATTGCCAATAGTCAACTAAGTACATACATTGTTTATTAGCGGAATGTGTTATGGAACAAAAATGTTTATGGACTTAATCGAGCTAAGAATAACCCGGCCTCATTAAGGAACTTAATGTTTATGTGTGACCCCATCTGGGGTCATCCGGAACTACCTACCTTCCTAATCAAGCTAAGACAAAGCAAATTAAGAGACTCTGCCTGCGTTTAGCTTAACCACTGTACTCCTATTTATCTCATCCAACTTTTTTAATTAGTTTTATATTAACAAAATTTCGTACAAATAAGCTTATAACTTAAATAAGTTTTGGATCATAGAAAACCATATCTAACACAACTTTGTTAAATTTTGCTTTTGCTATTCTTCTCTTGAATAGCACATCTTTCACATTGACATTGACACTAGCAGACAGGGCCACCCACAATGTTTAGTTGGTTAAAAAGTAGGTGCTAATTCATGTCGCAACAACAAACAGCTGTTTAGCTTAAAAGCTTTTAAAGTTGATTGATCGCTATCAGAAAGCTTTGACTTGCATGGGCGTACGCAGAATTGTGATGGAGACGCGAGACCAGGGATGCCGGATATTTACAAAATATTTCATATTTTGATGGAAATATAAACTCGAAAACTTGTTAAATCCATGAATCTTAAAAATATTCATTTTTGCCAATGATCGTTAGACAGTTTCCTATGGAAGAGACTTTGATTTACATATGTGCTAGTCGGAAATTACTCCTCTTCTTAACCAAATCCATTATAAATAAAACAATTAAGTCAGTAACGGAAACATATTATAAAATGGTGACTAGACGTAGGGCCTAGGACCAATGGAACCTTTAAATATCTTTTAATCCACCTCAAACCCAAGATTAGCATCTAATCAAAGATCCAACACATGATCTTAATGATTCGGTTCAGGAATTTTGAGGTTTGCTAGCAGCACCATAAGCCAGAAGCCCTATTTTTATACTCTGTACCGTAGGTACATCGAACCATGAGTCTGCGCAAAAGCACGTAACCATCTAGAAGGATGGTTACCCAGTGGCGCATGGGCTGATATGTGGTCGTTCGAAATAATGCATTACGTACGAGCCACATATGTAATGTCATCTATCCGTATGAGATTTTTTTTAGCGCATTTGTAATGAGCTCGAGAATTTCTGCATGGTACAATATGGTTAATGTAAGGAATACGCTTGTGTAATGGGCAGATCCCGAATGAAACTTCGGCACGTCATTACTTTCTGCATTACAAAATTCAATAAACTCATGTACCGTGCTGGACAAATTTGGCCATTAGGATAACTTATCATCCGAAAGTAAGGCAGGTTGTATTGACGGTTTTTGAGTTATGCATCACAGGCGAGATTTTGGTACAGTGCAGTTATAGTCGAACTGACCGACTTTCTTTTTGTTTTAAATACTCGAACCTGAGCCCAAACCGAACCACTAGAGGATGGTTAGTTGTTTATAAAGACTAGATAAGTAAGTTAACTAAATTAGACGGAAAAGAACAATTTGAATGAAGTCTACTTTGTAACGTTGGGCCGGCTAGGCTCAGGAAAATTTGGGGATTCTTGGTGCTCCCCCAATACGCTCTTATTTGCCCCACTATGTATGTATGGGTTCTTTATTTAAAGATTTACAATAAGGCAATAATGACTTACTATTAAGTCGTCTGTCGACATAAAGGTTTAAATAAGTAGTGCGCTTTACAATTTTCATACTTTGATCACTTTTATTATTGTTTGCCTAATTAAAATTATTTTGGAGTAATTATCTATAATTGAATGAATAGTTCATAAAATTATCCAACTAATCCCAATTCGGCCCATTAAATATATTTATTATTTTTCATTCATCCTTAGTATAGACTGGACATTGTCCGAAATGGCAAAACCCTCTCCTTTTCGTTTAAATTGACCACATCGTGCTTTTAAAATCCATGTAATGTTTGAAGCTTCATATCGTCAAATATATGTGAGGTTCCGTTGGTATAATCCAGATATTTATAGATGCGACGCGTACTCGCTGCTGCCTGCGCTTGATACTTTCGGATTGCCTCAGCTTTTAATCGGCTTACCAGCTCGTTACTCCTGAAACTTCATGAATCTTTGGTCGCATTTTCCCATTGCCGCTTTGTCCAAAAAACGTTCCTTTCGATGATATATGTCGAAAGCATTCGAGACAATCTATGTTCATGGTAATCAAATGGTAACCCACTATCTAACATGTCAAAATGAGACTGGTCAAATATATCAATTTTAATATATGGGCGCATATCTTGAACGATATGGGTTATGGCAGATAAACTGTATATTCACAAACTCGTCTTATTGACCTCGACTTTTTCTCTGGATCTCGAAATATTTTTGATCACTTCGCATTATATTCGCTCAATCGTATATGGTACGGCTTCTTAGGTCCGCTGATTTTGCTGTAATGTCGGGGTTAAGCATAATTGCATTAGGTGTATCCGAGGTTATAGGCGAACATCCCCTTTCGGAGCTCGGCGGATATACTGGATTGCATCTGATGCAGCTGGGCTTGTATGTGTTAAACGGGGATTTATACAGCGGTGATATCTATGACCCAAATCATCACAGTTACAGCATGGAACGATCGATGACTCTTAAAGCATTACCTTCTATCGTCTTATCAGTTTCACCATCGGATAAACAGGCGGTTTCCACTTCATGGTTGCTATTGATGAATGATTCGTACTTATGGCACTCTCTACGTAGTAAGGCTTCAGACGAAGTGTCCACATGCAATAGATCGTGGTATATCTCTGGCCTTAGGTTGTGTTTCTAACTTCGGTCATAATCTTCTCATATGATAAAGGTTCGCGCAAGGCGTCAGGCGTAGCTAACATGGCATCAAGAAAGTCATCGAATTAACATTACGACCCTGTTTACATCTACGCAGAGCATCTTTAATGTCCCTTTCGGTTCTATGATCTTTATACTTTTCCCGAAAAGGGGTACATAGCATGAACCAATTCATGTCTTCATTAGAGCTATGACACCGCCAACAAACTTATACAGCAGCTACAAATTCCCGTTTAAACACTGTGAAGCCAAGCAGCATACTCGAAAAATAAAGTCATCGACTGGAATGTCAGTCGAATAGCCAGTAAACGTATGCCAATTGCAGAGGATACTAGAGGTTCGGTCTGGGTACTCGATATTCGCATCACGGCAAACCGGAGAGTTGCTATTTCTAATAGTAAAATGCGTTTCTCGGGATGTTATATCCAAACTCACTGCAGGAACAGGAAAGTCCCACTTTAGTGGGGGTTCTTCTTGAGGATCTCGCTGAACTCCTGAAATTGATAAGCTGCTAACCGCTGCACGAATTTCGTCCGTCAACGCTGAGGCCATGTGTATCTTATAGGTCTCGAGGTCTCTTCTGACATACTATGGCGCTAAGCCTGAAAAAGACTGAGATCGCGATAAAAAAAAAATAAGAAGTCGGAGGAAAGGAATAGTAGAAATTTTTGTTAAAAAAAATAAAAATCCATTTTCTGCAGAGACATCCTAAACACCTATCCGTAAGATAGATACTTTTCAACCTATACTCATAGTTACCAAATATTCACAAAAATTATACTAAGCATACGCTTTCGTTGGTGCAGAGTATATTATAGTGGGACGTGACCGACTTTCTTTATTTCTTTTATTCTTGTATCTCCAGAATAGACTCAATTAGCAGTATTTCATTCTCTCTAGTGTTCAAAAAAATGGTCTGTTCAAAATATTTAACATCGATAAGTAATGCTGATAACGATAACCCGGTGCGGGCAAAGTTTTTTACGAGGTATAATCTGATTTCTCCCGATCTTACGATCTTTGACGAACACCTGCTCATTTTTGATTGTGTTCTGATTAATACCATTTGATCGGAATTCGTCTCTTCTATAACTCGGGTCCCAATATAGTCGCAGTTTTGGTCACTTTTGATCACTGTTCTGAGTAAGTCAAACGTCAGTAAAAGAGCTTACTCTAAAAAGCTTGTGGCAAAAATGAGGATTCTTTGGAAAAAACTTAAATCTGCCGGAAAAAAAAACGGGATTAAATCTCAGATCCTGAAGCCGTAACATAATTTTGCATATAGAAACGTTTGAACACCAGCGTGTACTTCTGTAGATTGCCCTACCCAAAAGTGTGTTAAAACCATTTCCTTTAATATTCCCGTTTTCTCTAGGTGACACGGTCTTTGCCCAAGGAGCAGCTGCCACTCCAATCAAACTGCTGAATGCCATGGCCGAGCATGGCAAGTGCAATAAGCTGGAAAAGGTCTCCGTCTGCCATATGCACACAGAAGGTCCTGCTGAATACTGCAAGCCGGAGTACAAGGATATCTTCCGTTCGAACTCCTTCTTTATGGGCGCCAATGTGCGCAAGGCTGTGGCCGATGGACGTGCCGATAATATGCCCATCTTTCTGCACGAGATTCCTCTGCTGTTTTACAGAAAGATTATCAAGCCCGATGTGGCGCTGATTCATGTGTCTCCGCCAGACAATCATGGGTATTGTACATTGGGCACCAGCGTGGATTGTGTTCGTGCGGCGCTGCTCAACTCGAAGCTGATTGTGGGTAAGTAACGCCTCACAGTGTTAGTGAAAGTTTATTACTCATCATCCTCCCTGTCTCTTAGCTCAAATCAATCCCAAAATGCCGCGCACTTTTGGTGATTCCATCATACACAAATCTCACTTTGACTTTGCGGTGGAGGTAGACGAACCCTTGCCCCAGCATGGAACTGGCAAAATTTCAGCTGTTGAGCAGAAGATTGGTAAACTGATTGCCGAAAATCTGGTCAAGGATGGTGCCACCCTGCAGATGGGCATTGGCAGCATTCCCGATGCGGTTCTCGCTGCGTTGCTTAATCACAAGGATCTTGGCATACACTCTGAGATGTTTGCCAACGGTGTGGTCGACCTGGTCAAGAAAGGATGCGTGACCAACAGCAAGAAGAAGATGCATCAGGGACGCATTGTGGGCTCTTTCCTCATAGGCGATCAGCCTTTGTATGATTTTGTCAACGACAATCCCTTCATAGGTAAAGTTCTGAAAGACTTTCCAAGTGACGAATGTTAATCCTAAGCCAATCCTCTGCAGAAATGTATGGCATCGACTATGTGAACAACACGAGCGTTGTGAAGCAACAGCCTCGCATGACGGCCATCAACAGTTGCATTGAAGTTGATCTGACTGGTCAGGTCTGTTCCGATTCTATTGGTCCACGCTTCTATTCGGGTTTCGGTGGACAAGTGGACTTTATTCGTGGTGCTGCCGAAGGAGTGGATGGTCTAGGTGTGCCCATCATTGCCATGCCTTCGACCACTAAGAATGGCGAAAGCAAAATTGTACCCACTCTCAAGCCAGGTAGGGGTCAACCTACTTTCTCAAGCAAAACAAATATAATCTTGCCAAATTTGCAGGTGCTGGCGTTGTCACCTCACGCGCCCATGTCCACTATATCGTCACCGAGCACGGAATAGCCTCGCTTTTTGGCAAGTGCGTGCGCCAGCGCATGTACGAACTCATCCAGGTGGCCGATCCCAAGCATCGGGAGGCGCTGGAGAAGGACTGCTTTGAGCGTATAAAGGTCATGCCGTCGCCCGAATAAGCGATCGGCGTGAATGAGTGAGAGAGAGGCAAGCGAATAAAGGAAGCAATTGTAGTGCGACAAAAATTAAAGATGCGCGCGACCCAGGTTTGTCTCGTTTTGGCAGGCACATCATATCGGGGAGAGAAGTTGAGTTGGGCGTGGGCTGATTTTATGTCCTAGCCACCGATGAGTATGCGTGCCAACACAAGACAAACACGGCCAGCGCTCGCTTTTGTTCAAAATTTAAAACCCCCCCAAATGCATTCCCGAAATTGTCAACTTTTTAGAACTGCGATGATGAAATCCTTTAGCATTAAACAAAAAATAGGAAAGCCACAAATTGATAATTAAAAAACAACTATGTAAAGAACACAGTACGGTTTAATTCAAGTGATATAAATTCTTTCGATAATAAAAAATGCATTTTCTCAATGTTTGGAAGTGAGAGGACTGCACGAATGAGTAGGGATTCAAAGAGTTTGGGAGTTAGGACTGGTTTGATTATCGATTTTGTAGCCGAATCGTCTTAAGCTTCATGATGAATGCATGTTTTATTCGTATATACCAGTAACAATCGTTTACGTCTGTAGGCATAAATATTTCAAATAAACGGATATAAACAGCCATGGATGGCTCGACAGAGTCGTCGACGAAGCGAGGATACCATCTTTCAAAAAACTGCGCCGGGTGAGGACAGAAAACACACCAGCAGAATCTAAACGGGAATATCAAAATGCCAACCGCACTTACAAAGAATTCTGCAGACAAAAACCAGAAGAAGAAAACTACCCCAAAATCAGCTGCATAGGACAGCAAAACCTTTAAACTGAGTGACGTCTCGAGGCGTAATAGAAGCGAACGCGAGCTGCCCAGCGGTTTACTTTGAAAAATTGATATTTATTAACCCTGATCAGAGTGTAGTCCAGTTTAGCTATAGTCTTCCCCAAAACACAAGATGAAGAGTTGGATTCCACGATCTCTGAATAAGAAGTCTGAACGGCAAAAAAGCAGGCAAAGCTAAACAAGGCACCTGGCGAAGACGGAATTCCAGCGGAGCTCTTTAAGCATGCGCCTCATTCCTTTATGAGCTGATTAAAATTGGCTTAAAGCAAGAGACTTTCCCAGCAAGATTCAAAAGAAGTATTATATTTCCTTACCAGATAAGAGAAATGGGTAAGTGAACACTCAAAACTCGGCGAACTCAAATTTGGATTTAGGCATGAATATTCAACGGAGGACGCCATATATGTGCTCACATCCAACCCAACCTCCCGGCTAGAAACAGTTTAAAACCACTATTGTTGTTTTGTGAACTTTAAAGCCGCATTCGACTGTCAACTGAAGAAGTACAAATTAAGCAACTTTAACATCTCAATCAAACATCTCAATTTAAGAGTGCTGCAAAACTTATATAATGGAGCCCAGGCAGCGGTATGGGATGGCACTAAGTTATCCAACTGCTTTGGAAATAAAACGGGTGAAAAACAAGGCTGCTGCTAAGACAAAGTTCACTTTATCAGAGGTGGCATTTTGGTATGTGGGACACACATAAAAGTTCTTGTGTATGCGGATGATTTGGTTCTAATGGAAGATTCTTCGGAGATGCTTCAAGTAATGCAGGATGATGTGTACAACTACTATGTGGGGTCGCACAGTTAATGTTGAAAACCCCATAGTTCTATCGAATATAGAACGATTTAAATTATTTAAGAACCTAGGGGTAACGATCACTTCAAACATGTTTACAGAAGAAATTTCACGATGCCATCACCTGGAAACTCCTCTTAAGCAATGCAAATGTGTTACAGAGCATTAACTACAGGATGTTCCAGGCTACCTCCCAGACAATTTAATTGCCTGCGAATACAAGGAATATGATGCAGTGAAAAGGCTACTATGCTGGACAGGACTCATTCCTCTATACTGCCAAACATTAAGCACACACTTTGCATATTGCTATATCTTGGAAACTGAGGGTGATGTGGGAAAACTAATACTAAATTTGGAATTAGGACAGCTCAAATACCATAGATTTTTTCGTGTTGCCTAGTGTAATTGTAAAGGATTTACAGTTAAAAGGATATTAATATTTTGAAGTCTGGAGCAGGCTTGCGGAGAAAAACTATGTAGAAATCATCATCAGCATCTTTGTTGCGTGGGAATAGGAGACTTCAAATTTGTGGAATAGGTCAGGAACAGTCATATGCTTGCAATAGCAAGCGAACGCATAGAATTATACAGGCAACTAAACTAATCGTTGGGAGAAAAAACCAAACCTTTTGAATAAAGGTAAAGGCACTACTACTTCTTCCAGTATTGTATTGCTGAAAACGACATCAAAATCTGCACTAAACACCAGGGTTTAAATATCTTTAAGATATTAATGTAAGCTTATGAAACACCAAAGATGCTGCAGAAGATAATTAATGGAATGCAAGGAAACTTGGCTATACACATATCCACTCATTCTTAATCTAAGTCTAAGCTATTTGCTAGTTCTTAATGTACTAGGAGGGCTGTCGCGAGAAGGGAAATGGAAACTAGTCATAGAACTCGAAACGTTAAGACCAAGGTGAATTTACTATTAGGTGACGTCTTCCGTAGGGGTGAGGGGCCTTATTTTTTCAACTCGCTCTCTCGTCTCAGATGACAGCTTTTCTGACCTAATAGTAAATTCACCTTGGTTAAGACTATCGGTGACAAAAAGGCATAGCAGCATGGCGCGGGCTTTAACTTATTTTCCTGACAGCCAGAAGTCAATGAAAAACTCCTTACAGAATCAGTGAAAAAAGCCTGCTTCTCGAATTGTATTGCGGCATCTCAATGTGTAGAAGCCAGTCGACAAATAACTGGCGCTGTCTAATCGTTATCACCAAATTATTCTACGAAAAAGCACAATCTCCAGTAGATCTTGCACCTAAATTGTCTATTTAAAGCACGCGCCCCTCCATTAATCATTTGAAATTATCAAAACTTATCAAACATCAAAGTATAAAAATGTTCAACCATCAAATTACGTGTTTGCTGAGGTTGCATTATTTCTCGGTCTTGGAGAGTCGCATTAGAATTTAATCGGCAACAATTTACTACGAACTTTCGTTAGCACTTTGAAGTTTTTACATGTAAAATGTGTGATCCGAATTCCGAGTCGATCTTGGTGAAAACTTTGGATTTTCTTACATCATTGGACATCTCACACCTTATGCCTCTTGATCTATTGGGAAGGATCAATAAGACTGATTTGATCTCGACCCTCGGATGGAAATTTCAAGTACGAGCTTGATTCAAGTTTGAAAGTTTTGAAACAATTCTGAAAAGCGTTTATCAATCCGAAAATTCTGATTTGAATCTCGAATCCGTACTTGACAGTCATATAAGCTAGACTCGAGATTGAAGTAAGTACGGATGTCCTACGCAAAGCGAAAGAGACCAAATCTCTCCCATCAATACAATAAGGCAAAAGGCGTACACACACATATAAAAAGCCTTCTAATATGATAGCGTTTAATTTTTTGTGTCGATTTTTGCACTTATGCTAAGATAAAATGCCCGAACCGTTAAAGCTTCAGGAGGAAGCATATACTATAGCAAAAGACTAGTGACTAACCTAAAGGCCTGGAATTTCAGCTGGAATTTTATTGGAAGCTTTCATTTGTGTATCAAATAGTAGTAGTATCGAAGATAAGTCAATCTCGGTCATTTTTGAAGCAAACCTTTTTCAGATTGAGTGCAACTCGAATATCGTGTTCAATTTAGTCTGGGTCAAACTTGCACCAATTAGAATTCAATATCAAATCAAGCTCGAATTTGAAGCTTGAATCAATCGGACCTCTTTCCACTTAGGGATCAAGTCGAGTTCGAATCACAAGCAATAAAAAATCCTGTATATGATTGAATCATACCTGTTAAATAATGATTATTAATTGTAGTCATTATTAATTAGATTATTTTTGTTTAAAAGTTGAATTAATGATTAAATTGCGATTATTTTCGGTTTCACACAATTATTCAATGATTACGATTACAAATAATCAAAAATAATGGAAAATTAGCATAAATTATTAAAAATAATTGAAAATAATGGAAAATAATCGTTTTAATATTTTCCATTATATCCTTCTGTAGCCCTTGACGTCCAGCAATCTGTGGTTATGCCGACATAATCTATATTATTCAAAATGGTCATTAAGTGAGCTTTCTAAGACTCATAATTGTTTGTTTAAAGTAAAAACATGTAATATTTAATTCGTTCTTGTTAATATGTTGTAAGCCAATCTCGTACAGAAACATTGTTGTTATTAAATGAGATGTTGAAAATAATTTGTTTCTCTCAAAATAGTCTCAGATAGTCGAAATAATGGAAATTAATGGAAAATAATGGAAAATATTAAAACGATTATTTTCCAATATTTTCCATTATTTTCAATTATTTATGCTAATTTTCCATTATTTTTGATTATTTGTAATCGTAATTATTAAATAATCATCAATTTTTCACCAGACAACTATATAATCACTACGACTATTTTCCAAAAATAATTTAATTGATTAGTAATTCTAATGGCAACTTAAAAGGTATGGATTGAATTAAGGCTATATCGAGCTTAAATCAAGCATTCCCAAGTGATGACCGCTATCTGACATCGTTTCAGATTGACTTAATACCGTTTTTCCCGGACCTATTTTTCAGTGTAGAGATGTCGTCAGTAATACCACTCTCACACTGAGAAAAGTATCAAATCTATTTTCATTCTTAATCATTTAAGAGTTTACCCACCAGTGGCTGTAGCTATCCAACCTTTCCAACCTTTCGGAAAGCCTCGTGATCGGAGAAAGTAATTTGTTCATTTTCTTAGATACTCAAGCTGTCTTAAAAGCCCTTGACGGTAATAGACCTAAGGCCAAAGCTTTTATTCTGAATGAGTTGGCTTAGCCCTTTAACAATTGGCTTACGCGGACAACTCTGAATTTTAAGAACTAGAACGTTACTTCGCCAAGGTAGAACACTTCCTTCTCTACTAATGGCTGATTATTTAGCGACTTTCTTTTAGGCAGCTCAGCTGTTTCCGTCTCACATGTTACTGTCAAACATGTTCAGTTTGGTCTATAAATTAACTACCAATCGACTTACAAACTAACAACGCTTGCAGATTATTGCATTTTATTATCAAATTGCAAAATTGTCTTATTTGGAGTGAAAAGCAGCCAGAGGCATTGCAAGAACGGCCAATGCATTCCCAAAAGTTACGGCTTGGTGCGGATTGGACCGTACTTATTAGAAGATGAAGTTACTGTGAATAAAAAGCGCTACCGTGGAATGAAATGGAAAAGCAACAAACAATGGCTCAATTGAGAGGAGAGTTCGGGGAACAGTATATTTTAAGTTTGGGGCCGGTCAATTGGCCGTCTAAATCCTGCGACTTAAAGCCTTTCGACTATTTCTTGTTGGGCTATGTTAAGGCTCATGTCTATAGCGACAAGATCGCAACAGTAGACTCAAAACCGGACTCGGCGTTTGAGGCGCATCCGGGATCAACATTTACATGAAATCATCTTTAATCATTAAATTCTATACATCTTTCTATCGACTCAAGTAAATATTTTATACATTTTTCTGAATTTTAGGTATTTTTTTTAATCAAATGCGAAAGCTGCTAAAAATGCATCCTTTATATCCATTAAATTTATGATCCAAACATCTTCAAAAATATTCAATCGATCTTTCAGAAATATCAAAACTGTCTGAGGGATTGGGGCCTTGAATCGTCGGATATCGAAGTTATATAGTCAACTTCGTGAGACTTCACTGGTGAGCTAGATAAGAACTGATCCAGAAAAGACTATCCTTTTGAATTCATCTCAATTTCATCTGATTTGACATCATTTGAGCCTTAAAGCTTTAGTTTTCTTATTAGCATTTACTCGAGACAGTTAAACGTTCTGCCACCCAATTCCTTCACTGAGCAAGAAAGAAATCTTAGCAGTTAGCTTTCCAGTTTCTGGAGGGTCTATTTATAATCTAACGGATCAAAGTTGCCCAATCCAAGCTAAAAATGATATTTTCGAAATGTCTTAGAGCAGAGCGTTCATCTGATGGAGTAAAAAAATGGACTTTTATTCAGTTATCTTGATATCGACGACAGTTTAATTTCATACCACATTTATGAAAGGGGGTGGGCGTACAGAAATGGTCGCCTTTGTTGTATGTTTACTCAGTTGTATGTGTGTATACATGTTGCACGTATATATATACAGTTTTCAAATAGGTCAAATACAAGAGTAGGAATTGAATTGGCATTCTGCTTAAGAGTATACAAATATTTATTCTTATTTTCCACATGGTTATTGATTAAGGAGCTGAGCAGAAGGAACTAATAATGTATTCTCATCATTGTAGTATATTAGGGATTCTTGTTTTAAATCTACAGGTGTATAGAGAACTTAGAACTCGATGGATGCGTGTTTAGTGGTAGTGTTTACTTCTTCTTGTTGTTCTTGGCATTTTTGGCATCGCCGACGGCGTTCTGTTCAATTTTGGCCCGCTTCTTAGGATGCTCGTCCTCCTCGTCCTCGGCCACATCATCCTCCTCGTCCTCCTCCTCCTCCATATCAACCACCTCAACATCATCCTTGATGTTGTGGCCGTGAATGTAAACGGGACCGCTGCCTTTGATTAGCTTGAATGTAACCTTGGACTCGTAGAATTCCACATCCGGATTGACGGCACGCGTCTCTCCGGCCTTCAGTACGGCAATTGGTATCTGAACCGAGTCCTTCACTGTGTTTACCTGGAACAACAAAAACATGCAGGTGAGAAGAGAGTTAGATAAGCAGCTCGTGAACACACAATATAGAAAGTGGCAACTAATTGAAATAAAGACAATCAATTGCTTTGGAAATTCCAACGTTTCTTTATCACTCCTCGACTGTAATCGGTCGTGCATCTTTAACCGAGAGAGAGAGGGAGAGAGAGCGTGAGAGCTGCCTACGCAATTGCAAACAAAACATAGTGGATCTGACACCGTCTAGCCATTCATGGGCCCACGCTTGTGCGGAACGGTTCCCCCTCCAACTTGCGATTAGTTCAAATTGCATTAACTAAAAATTTGTAAAGTGTCTGTCACATCTAACAAGTGAACGCTAATTAATCAGCCAACGTGCACTTTATCTAAAATAAAGAAAAAAATAAAAATAAAATCAAATTAGACCAAAACCCAAAAGTACTCGAGTAAAAGTACTTCTCTATAAATATGGTCAGCATGTGCGATAATGAAGGTGAGTCCCTGATTTGTAAAGTGGTGTAATGAATGAAGAAAATTGGTATTTTTATAACAGCCATATACAAAAAGTCAAAACCAAAACAAATAGAGCAAGTCTGGCAACTTTGAAGTTGCCGAAGTTTTAATACCCTGGCGCTTTCTATGATTTGAAGTGTTTGTGGAGTGGATAGAGAGGGGCAGTTTCGAATTGAATCATGCCTGTGGAGTGAACAAAGCCACACGATATTAACCTATTTGGATTTGTGCTAATAATGTTAATTTTAATACGACTGTGACCAAATTTAGTGAAACCAAAGAGCGTTGAGTGCTTCGACAGAGTTGCACAACAATTCGAAATCTGTTTCCCGCTTTTTACAAATCCGTTTAGGCAACTATTGAAGCCGAAGTTTTAATAACGTTTCGATACCACATCTGGTCAACATTATAGTAAAGAGCCAAGCCGGCAAGCTTATCGCAATCTCTTGGCTTGTGTGCTTCAAATTTTCGACCAATTATCCTTTTAAGGATAAATCTTTTCATTAGATGTACCGAGATCGAACCCACGAACTCTTACACAGCAGGCACACACACTACCCGCTGCACCACACCATTTGAAATTTGCTCCTTTTTTTCTAGAAATGGGGTGGTATAATTTAAGACAGATAAAAGTAGATAAAAGTGATCTAGTCTGTATTTGTACCTTCTTTTAATGCGGCAGTGTCTTAATATGAAGGTGAATCGTTTTCAGACTCTGCAAATTTTGTCGAATATGGAAACCGGATTAGTCAGGGATAATTGGAAAATTGTGCTGCAATCAGACACAAAGAAGCCTTCGTTTATTGTCCTATTGTGGAAACGAGATTCAACTTTTGCTCCATGCTGTTAAGCCTATTAGCTAGTGACCCCAAGCGACAGGCCAGGTAAGGGATAAAGGGGCTGAATGAAGTATATTAAAGTATTTCTCCTTACGGCGGACTTTCTCTATTCACTGCCCCTGCATATTCCACGCCAATATAAATCAAATTTCATTCCATTCATTTATTCAGACCAGAATCGACTCGGAGTTGTTACTATGGATTAAGGATTCGATTCTTTGCTATAACAGAATAATGAGAAAATCATCAAAAGGGGAAAAAATAGTTGGAAACCTAAAAAAAAATCAAGTATAAAATATATAATTCAACTTAAAATATGCCCCTGTTGGAAAATTTCGACATGACAAAGACCTTTTCCTCAAAATTGTGTCATCAATCTTCTGACTTGAACCCCATATAAAAATCTTTACCCTAAACTCAAACCAGAAGTCGGAAATTCGGAATTTGTATGTCAATATAGTTCCATATCTGGAATCCCGTCTGCTGGGGGTATTACCAAATCAAAAAAAAAAAAAAGGAACAAGTACTTAACCAAAAATTTCCTAATTCACCAAAATGATATCATTATCTGCTTTTGTTGTCGTGTCCGCAACATATAAATCACAGCGAATCAATAACATTTATGGGTTTTCTGTTTATTTTTTGTTTGGCCAAAATTTTCCATCGTAGTGCCCGGAATGTTGGCGCAGCCATCACGAGACTACTCTTGTCACTCCAAAAATGATATGTTTAAGGCACTTGAGATCTTAGATAGGCAGCGCTATCAACCAAATGCCAAAAAAAAAAAGTCAACTGTCTCATTTGTTTATGTGCGTGTGTGTGCATTTTATTTCCAGATGATCTCTATCGCGAGCAGCTGCCCAATGTGTGCAAGGCTCTGGGCTCCAAGGGGCGTAGCTGCTGCAGTGTGAGTTGTGTTAAACGTGTTTTCCCCGTCACCCAATGGTTACCCAAATATGAGCTGAGGTTTTTACTCATGGATTTTGTGGCTGGCTTGACGGTGGGCCTAACAGCCGTACCCCAGGCTATAGCCTATGGTGCCGTGGCGGATCTACCTCCAGTTTACGGTTTATATTCCGCCTTTATGGGAGTATTTGTCTATATCGTATTTGGCACCTGCAAAGATATCACAGTGGGCCCCACGGCCATTATGGCCCTTATGGTGCGTCCATATGTGAGTGGCAATCCAGATTATGCGGTGCTATTATGCTTTTTCTCGGGCTGTGTCATCTTAATACTGGGCCTGCTGAATCTAGGAGTGTTGATGCGATTCATTTCGGTGCCCGTGACGACGGGTTTCACCCTGGCTGCAGCCATCACCATAGCCAGTGGACAGATCAACAATCTCTTTGGCATCAAAAGTGATTCCAATGAGTTTCTGGCCTCGTGGATTAACTTTTTTGGCCATATAACGGAGACGCGACGCAATGATGCCATTTTGGGATGCGGCACACTACTGCTACTGCTGCTTATGCGGGTAAGTGCTCACAAAATTGATTAAAAAAACTAATTGTAACCATAAACACCAACAGCAACTCAAGGATGTGCCTTATCAGTGCAGTCGTCGTGTATTAAAATATTTATCATTATCGCGAAACGTTTTGGCGGTCTTCTTGGGCATATTGCTTTGTTATCTGTTGGGTAAATCAAGTGCAACGGGTGAATTACCATTCCAAGTGACTGGTAATATAACAGCAGGACTGCCACCATTCCGTCTGCCACCGTTTCACACTGAAGATTTGACGACTGGACAGTCGGTTAGCTTTGGTGAGATGATTTCACAATTTGGATCTGGACTGGCTTCCATTCCCATGCTGTCTATACTGGAAAGTATCGCCGTTGCCAAGGCATTTTGTAAGTCTTTAAATAGTATTTAAAAGTTATCAGTTTGTGCTTGACACACGCATACGACCCCACCTAGTGTATAGTTCTAGATGAGCTGCACAATCAATGAATTTAATAATTTGATTTTGAACAAACTTGTCAGAGCTATTTTATGGCTTTAATTGTGTTCTGATTGGGAACAACTGGCCGATAGCTTTAAGTGACAAGACATTTGGCGGTTTAAAGCAGCAGCGTTTTAAGTTGATCCATTTGATTTGGATTAAAAATTACTGCGGATTAATTTAGACAATATCAATTAGATTCTGTAAAAATTAAAGAAGTGTACAACCCAAGAACGGTTCTAAGAGTCGTCAATCTTTCGTTTTTACAAAAATCAAAAAGTTTCTTGAATCAAACAGAAATTGAGAAGATTTGATTTGACTAAAAAACGAATTCCTCGATTCAAACTAGTTCAGAGACTCGTTTAAACTAATAGAAAGTCGTTCTGAGGACTTCAAAGCATCCTATTGACGGGTGAATGATTAAGTTCATACATCTTTTAATCACATTCCGTCTTAATTTCATATCTATTGGACAGATAGAAGCCGAGTTAATGTACAAAGATGAAATATGTCTATAGTTAAGGGTTACTTTAAGGTACATTTCAGAGATTATAGCTCGGCCGATAGCTGCATTTCAGTTAAGTTTTATTGATGAGAAGCGGTTAAATACAACTAACTCGTAGGAAAACGATATTCAATTCGGAATTCATACTTTAAAAACAGTAAAACCTTTCAATTCATCAAACAAGTGTTAATAACGGAAAATCGAACAGTTTCTGAATCAAAACATTAATAGCCACTAAACTTTTCAAAATGCTGCTGAAGAAAGAAAGAAGATAATTCTTCTTTTGAGAGCAGCTGGTTATCGAGAATGCTTTCAGATAGAATGCTCTACAGATTGCTCAATTCTCCTTTGCCCTCTTAATCAATGAATCATACAAAGCGGATCAGAACCGAGCTCTAGAAATGTGAAAAAGAAATCTTTTATATTTATGATCTCTCGAAGACCGATTGGAGAAGGATTTTCATTATAAACAATTGAGAAAGTCGATCAAGCAGGACTATAACATACAAAAGTGTTAAAGTGCGTAAAGTGCTGCCCATCGCTATTTCAGCCAGTGCTGCCCTGCATAAATGTTTGTTTTCCGTATAACTAGACTATTGTTCATCTGATCTTAGCAATTTCTTTGGCAGATTGATATATAATAAGGATTGCTTTATTTGTCCAGGAAGTTATATCTAGAATTTTTTCAAAATGCGGGAGTGGTCATTGATAATAAACTTAATGTTCCTGTAGGTATAAGAAGTATACACAGGCAGATAATTCACAGAGTTTTGCCATTATGGCAGACTTTGAAGGACTCACCCTACAGCCTACTAAGCATAATGAGTGTTGAGGTTACTTTGACAAGTTCACTTTAAAAAGGAAACGATATAAGAATGTAAATACGAATCAAAAATTTTGAGGATCCTAACGCCTTTTCAATGTTAACCGCTTTAAGTACCATCGAATGAAGTCTCAGTTAATCTGACTTTTTCCACAAAAGAAAGGTACTTAGAAACCAGAGAGGGCAAACAAACGAAACGAAACGTTTCTGAATCGTTTCGTTTCTTTCTTTGCACATAGCGAAATACTAACAAAACCCGAGAAAAGTAACTGTAACAAAAAAAGAGTTCTGTTCAGTTTGCGTTTATTCCTATTCCTAACGGAAAAATTATAATAATTTTAGAACTCAGTTTGTTTAATTTACAAATTCTCAAGTTTCGACATTCCCCTCATGTTCTTTTCTTACAGCCAAAGGCAAAATTGTAAACGCCTCCCAGGAGATGATTGCTCTCGGTATGTGCAATTTAATGAGCAGCTTTTTTTCATCCATGCCCATTACTGGCTCATTTACACGCAGTGCCATTAATAATGCCAGCGGAGTAAAGACACCGCTGGGCGGTGCTGTGACAGGAGCTTTGGTTCTAATGACACTCGCTTTTCTTACCTCCACATTTGCTTATTTGCCCAAGGCCACTTTGTCGGCCATTATCATAGCAGCCATGATTTTTATGGTGGAGTATGAGACTATAGCAGAGATTTGGCGTGCCAAGAGTAAGAGACTGAGCTTGAATATTGAAACGGAGTAATATTAATTACTATTTACAGAGCGCGACATGCTGCCATTTCTGGTAACTGTTTTGTGCTGTGTCTTCTGGACACTGGAGTATGGCATGGTGGTGGGCATAGTGTTCAATGCCTTCTTTATACTATACAAGAGCATGAGGCCGCAATTTCAGTTGGAAACCCTAAAGGTTAGTCAAAAAGCTTAAAAAGTCAAAATAACATTTGATTTACTTGCAGTTTAATGGCAACGAACCAAGTGTGGCCGAGCTCAAGGGAAATGTGGACTACTCGGCAGCTGAATATCTGAAAATTGCCATTGTCTCGCACGTGAACAGTCGGGCGGGTGCTGTGACGCTGATGGTGATTAAGGGTAGTGAGATAAGCTCAATTGATGCCACCGTGGGCCTGGTAAGTATTCAATTAATCAACTATCGAGATGCTATCTTGCTGATTATGTCTTTTCTTTGGAAAAACAGAACTTAATCTCATTGCGCGAAGATCTAGACTTGCTCAACTGTGAGCTAATCTGCTGGAACTGGAGCATAGCGGCTGCCGGAGTGGTTTGCCGGCTAGACAAGAAGGCGCGCAGCATGTTTAGGTATACTAATAGCTTAGCCGAATTGATGGAGTCAATAAAAACACCAGCAAACGATGGTGATGAGACGCTGACGCTACATTAGCCCAGCTGTGGCTTAAGTCAATAATAAATTAAAGTATTTTTTAAATTTTCTCATAAATTTTTTGTGTTGTACAGTTGGTCATTACGCCGGCAGCTAATCAGAAGACACAAGAGGGGGAGGGGAACTCAGATGTACAGACACAAAATTTTCGCCATAAGAAAATCTTGCGTGTGTGTGGTTGAAACCGGTCCTTGGCCCTGCGCATTCACATTTTTTGCACACTCACCCTCACCTCAACCACGTTAAATTCATTCTCCTTGGCTTCCGCGCCGAGCAGAATCTGTTTGATAACCAATTTTTGGCCGCGAGCATATTCTTCATCCACATCCCAGGTGACGCTGTTGCTTTCGCCGGTCAGGGTGACGCCTGTAGAAAGATAGATAATTATGTACGGGGGACTAACAAAAGAATTGCAGACGCATACACACACACACATGTACACACACACACTTAGATTTGCCAGACACAGCCAACCTTGAAAAGAAAAGCCGGCTACCGGCATCTTTTGCAATTGCATGTGCCTGTTAAAACTGTTCACAATTTAGCACCGACTTCTTATTAAACTTACCATAGAATGATTCTTCAGCCATTTTAGGGATTTGTTTCGATTTAATTAAACAATTTGAGCGGCGAACACGTGTTGAGCAAAAAATGCTTTTGCAAAATGGTAGCTAAAGCGAGGGCTGCAAGCGCTTATCGACGGCACTATCGATAACAGTAAAGAAAACGAAAGGGGTTTTGCTATCGATAGTTTGATTTATGTTTTCCAGAAATACAGTTGGATAAAAGAAATGACTAAAATTTATTTATTCAGATATTAGACTTAATTTCAGAATATTGTTTCATCTGAAAAATACCCAGATGATTAGCTCGAGCATTTTAAAGTGTTGTCATACAGATATTTGATTTGAAATGTGGTAATTTACTGCTGTATTTTATGAATATGTTTACGATATATATTTTGGATTTGGATATTATTGTAATATATCCATTAACCCTACTGTGTGTGGGGCAGACCAGTTTTTTGTTTGACTGCTATGCACCCGATTTTCATCAGGATCGTGAAAATGTTCCTGGAGTAGACTATATTTCAAGTTTTGCCAAGCCGTTTTTGGAGCCGTACCATATTTTTTGTTGATTTCAGGTACAAGTAGGTACGGAAAACCTAAGTATCATTTTATATATACTTTGACCAAATCTCAGCAAAATTTGCTTTAATGATATGGCTTGCAAGTGCTGTTAAAGAAACTTTTTGTTGGCTAAACTTGGACTTTAGTCTTCGAATCTTATTATTAATAATTCCTAATTAAGCAAAAGAAAAATGCAGTCAACTTAGCGGCTCAAAAGTTCGCGAATTTTGGAAAAGACCAACCGCTTCTGGACCACTGTGCGTTCCCTCCACAATATAACAGTAATTAAACAGGAATTGGTACCAAATCGCATTTCGGTTCAGAAACGGTTCCGGTCGGTCCCGATTTAGTAGGCCATGCCAAGACCGTTTTTAACTTCTGTCTGGAATTACTTGAGGTTGACTAAGCCGAACAGAAAGATTCTTTGAATAAGTATATTAATTAAACATGTTATAAAATCTATTTATGAAAAGGGTTGAGTGGCTAAAAAAAAGAACCGTAGATGTGAAGAAAAAAGAGCGAATCGAATTGGAACAAAGATTAATGTTGCACAACTGTTTTATAATTTTTATGTTTATTCTCTTTAGCAAAAATATGTTTTTCTTTTAATTTTTTTTTTTTTAGCGTTGTATGTTTTTTTGTTAACATTTATGATTGGATTTGTTGCTAATTACTATGTATTTTTTCCTTCTTCCTTGTTTTTCCTACTTCTTTTTATTGCTCTTGCCATTTGTTTGCGGCGGCACCTCTTCGTCCAGATCCAATTCACTGTCCTCATCATCGGAATACTCCTCATAGATTTGGCCATCATCGAATTCCCCGAAATTCATCTCCGCCTTGCCACACACATAGACCGGCCCTGTGCCCTGGATAAGTTTGAATGTGACGGAGCCATTGGGGAATTCCACATTTGGTCTCAAGCTCCTGGTTTCGCCGACCTTCAGAACAGCAATGGGAATCTTGACGGTCTTCTTCTCACCATCGTCATTGATGTTTGTTTCCGCCTGGAGAAAAAAAAAGCAATTTGCTGATGTCAATTAAGTGCCCTGGTGACTACCCCTCTCCCTCTGCCTACCTGCACAACATTGAATTCACCCGATTTCGCATCCTCTCCCAGAGCAATTTGCTTGATGATCAACTTGTGTGAGTGTACGATATACTCCTCTGGTATATCAGGCACATCAAACTGTGCAATGGGCTCCTTCTCACTAAGGGTAACACCTGCGTGAAGTAATATGTAAATTAATATATACATGCAAAACGAATTCGCCGGTAGCAGAATGGGCACCAAACGCTTGCATTCAAAGAGTAAATGTTGCTTACCATAAAACGATTCGGTCTCCATTTGCATGCGATGTGAAAACCACAGTTGTACAGTACAGTAAAATTAATGGAAACGTTTTGCACTTTTCACACGTGCGGATGATAAAAAGAAGCGATGCCTATGCCTGGTTAGGGTCAGGGTTGCCGCAAGGAAAAAGCTATCGTTATCGGTTAAGTATCGATATGAAATAGTTAACATGTTAGAAAGCATATTAAAATTAAAATTAAATAAAATGAATACAACAAATCTCAGCTTCTCATACTAGAGCTGAATCTATATTAGCTTAGTTCTCACATCATCAAAGCTACTGACAAAAAAAAAACCATTTGCTGGCAAAATTAATTTAGAACTGAAAGTTCCAAGAAATATCAAATCTTCATTTTTTCTTAAAACTACAAGTGAAACTATCGATAACAACAACTCTTTCTTTTCCCCAACTGTTATCAATAGTGCCATCGATAAGCGCTTGCAGTCCTCGAAGCTGATTTCGTGAAAGCAACTACGTTCCTTACTTTCTCTGGGCACATTGTACATTTTGTACGGAACCGTCGTGAGCACGAAATACAAAGCAAATCAAAATCAAAAGCAAATCACTCACAGGCAGGGCTGCAAGCCGGTTTTGAACCGAACCGGTTCGAATCCGGAACTCCGTATTTTATTTTACTGTGAACCGAACCTTGAACCGAATCTCGTTAGAATTTAAAGCTGAACCCAAACCAGTTCCGGACCTAAAATATCGGCTAGGTTCAACAAAAATGGTGGACATCACAAAATTTGACCTTCTGTCTAGCGATTCCATCTGTTATTTGGTTGGTTTTGATCGACTGAGTCTTAAAATGGGCAGCAAGTAAATTTAAAAAATCCTGGAATAGCATTCAAAGTTACTTAAAATATTCCCATCATAGTAGCCTGTGTTTTATAAGACCCTTGACTCCAAAGCTTGTTCAATGATTCACATGGGAAAGATTTTCCTATCTTCCTTTATTTCCGATATATTTGGAACCCCTTCGGGATTCTTCTTCAGGGCTGAAACATACATATAACAAAATACATTCAATTTTTGTTGGTTTGAGCCTCTAAAAACATTTAACACATTAAATGAAAATACAGTGCATAGCGTCCGTTTCATCAGCTGTGGAATTCTAAACTGATTTGTTTTCTGTTTGGGTTTAATAAATGTTCATAATATGTTCCTAAAAAGCATTTTCATTAATTAATTTTATAATAGTTTTGGCCGCCTTAATCAGTCATAAACCCCCCTGTGCGCCGGTAGCTGGCTGTTTTGTTTTTAACATTGGCTGTGGTGGCATAACAAGCGGGTTATTTTCATGTTATTTGGTTTTTCAGTGTACATCTCATGACACCTTAGGCGTGATTCGTGTCATGTGGCCAAAAATTCTCTAAGGTTTGCCATTTCACCATGGTTAAACTATAAAACAACAAATTATTAGCATTTTCCTTGTTTTGATTTTTGGACTATCGATATACAGCCGCCGATAGACGGTATTTGCGCCAGAGCTGCGCACGAGTGGTTTACTGGTTCGTGGTGGTTCACTGGTTTATAAAGTTCAGGGTGTGATCGGCAAAGATTTAATTGTCACCGTCCTGTGCAAATACTTGGCCAGTGGAAGAAAAGGTATTGAAAAAATATATGGAGTCGTTGCCTGCTGTATTGTCAGCAGAAAAATTGCTGTTTAATATTTATGTAGATCAAAATAGGGGTAAGAGCAAATTGATTGTGTTGTGATATCAATTCAATTATTAAGGGATATTTTTTGGACAAATTTTCGTGGTTTTAATAACATTAGTTTGAGCCAATCAAACAAACGGCATGGCAAAAGTATTTTTTTGCTTTAATTTATTTCATATATCCTATTCCTATTTGTGTAATGTATTTGTTGTGTAATCGTCCCAGCCGTTCCCTGGTTAGGAGAGTAATAAATTTATCAGAAAAAATATATATATAAAGTAAACCCAAAAAATGCTAGAACAAAATTGTCTAAGGGCCGGTTTCACAACTTCTACATAGAGATATTGTCACATACACACGCTAACAAATAAGAGAGTAAAATTAATGATTATCTAACACATAGCAGCTATCCAGAAGATGAGAAATTGGTGCTTAGGGGGTGAGATGGCAGCGTAAAGATCAGTATCTGAGTGAAATGGAAAGTCAACCTATGGGAGGCGGATAGAGATTGGTCATTATCTGTAATTTTTTTTTGCGTATTATTTGTGTTTTGTGTCTGTGAATCAAAAAATAATGTTATAAAAGAAAAATATTTTTTTCCGCGCCGGAGCCATCAGGAGTTTTTTTCTATAATGTGTGTATTCTTTGCATTCTTTACATGAAAAAAAATAGTTCATGAAAATATCGGTTGGCCCTCTTTAAGAAAATGGTAAAAAACCAGAAAATTTCTAATACTACGTTAAAGAATGGACTCATGGGACTCTCTTATTTTTGCATGGATAGAAGAGATGAAATTAGTATAATCACAATTTAGTCCGTTGAAATCGGATGCACCGTTGTAAAGTTATAATTTTTCAGAGTTTTATATTCTTCGTCGTTTATCTCGCGAACAGTTAGTGTAAAAAAATAGAAATATACTTTCGATGAGTAGAGCTTAAAGGCGGGAATAGCAATTTTTTTTGACATAAAAAAATTTCGGGTGGCTGAGTTCACGTGGAATGACCCATATATAAATAATTCAGAAAAATTTTTAGTAAATATAATATCTTTCACATCGGAAATCAAAGGTAAGGGAACGACTGGAGGCGCCATCCACTTGGGTGCATTTTAATCGAGTGCACAACATTTTGGATTGCATAAAATCCGTGAATTTTGCGGAGAAAATAATTCAGAGCACGGGTGAGTTAAACATATTTTTTCAATGAAGTAGTTATGCTAACGACGAAAACACTTTCTTCTACAGATGAGCCTTCGAAAGCCTTAAAGAATCTGAGAAGATATATTAAAAAAAAAAAGACAAAATAAATGAATATATAATAGCTTTTTTGGTACGATGTTAGGGCGCGCCTTATTAATTCTAGAGGATTATCAATAATCTATGGCGACATTGGTGTGCTCAGGTTGTGAACGTTTATCAATCTAAAGCTGAATGGGTAATATATTTTATCAGTTAATAATCGATTGATCAAAACCAGGTGAATACAGTGAATGAGAGTCCAAGATTACATTCTTGCTTAAGGGCGGAGGACCTGTCTTCATTCGTGACCATAACATAAGGGATGATGTTGATGTGGTGGACATAGAAAACGAGGATGAAAAATAGCGAATCAAAATTGAAAAACTAGAAAAAGTAAGAAGTACCATCTATCATTGAAGATCGATTTTTAAATTTAACAATAATGGATTACTGGGACGCTGAAGCAAAAATTGAATTGAAACCTACAGAAGAGTGCTATGTGGGATATATAGCATTCTTAACATGTAATCCAGAATTTTTCAGAGAATAAAAAAAAACAAAATTAAGATGGTAAATAAATCTCCATGACTTTTATATTTTTTTAAATTGTTATGGTTATATGTAAATTGATTAAATTAAGAAATAAAGGTGCGTACCATTCGACAAGAAAGCTCGGCAATGAATGATACTTAAAATGGATTTGGCAATTGTATTTAAAGCAAAATTTAAATGACTTGTCACGGATTGATATGTTATTGAAAAGAAAACTTGATTAGTAATAATTAGAGCTGGGAGCGTCTCAACGACTCACGAAATAAAAATCTAGTCCAGATCACCGGACCCGTCTTCATCCATGGCCATAACTTAAAGGAAACAGAAGAGATATCAAAATACAAAAACTAGAAAAAGTAAGAAGTACCACTTAACATGAATCCATCATTGTAGATTGATATTAAAATTTAATAATGGATAACTGGGATACTAAAGCAAAAATTGAAGTATGTGAGAAATATCGCATTCTTAAAAAAAATTCAATTAACTTGGTAAAAAGTCCGCGACTTTTATATTTTTTTAAATTGTTATGGTTATGAATAAATTGATAAAACTAAGAAATAAAAGTGAGTACCATTCGACAAGAAAGCTCGTCAGTGAATGATACTTAAAATGGAATTGGCAAAAGCAAAATTTAAATGCCATGTTATTGAAAAGAAAACTTGATTAGTAATAATTAGAGCTTGGAGCGTGAGCAAATTTCCGTCCGAAGAGAAGAATAACCATAGCACAAAACGAGATAAAATTAGAAGAACCGAATTTTTTAGTCAAAGAAAAAATTGAAGTTGGTAAATAAATCTCCATGACTTTTATATTTTTTTAAATTGTTATGGTTATTAATAAATTAATTAAATTAAGAAATAAAAGTGTGTTCCTTTCGTCGAGCAAGCTCGCAAATGAATGATACTTAAAATGGACTTGGCAATTGTACTCAAAGCAAAATTGAAACGACTTTTGTCATGGCTTGCTATGCTTATCGAAAACCAAACTGAGTTTCTATATACTTTCAATAAAAACCTGGAATAGCATAGAAATGCGTGGGAACTAATTGGTCTATATTATATGGAATTTTATTCATTATTCTTGTATTTTCAAATGGTTTTTAATGTTACTTAATGCAAAAAGAATTTGTGGCAGTTTTGAGAAGAATGCTCACGGAAGATAAAACAATGGCCGCCACCGGGTTCTGTGCTAGTTACAGGCACGCGCCACCGACATCTTCTGGCGCGGCACGCTGAAAAGAGACGAGATTGAACAAAGGTGAAGGAACAAATCCAAGTGGTAACAATTACCGTATGTGTATGATGCGACGCCTCTCATCGCTGGGATGTATGAGGTCAAGTTTGTGGCTCCACTCTATGAGTTTCATTTCATGGCGCAATTTCTTGCGATCGAAATATGAGATGACACAACTGACGGGTATCCAAAAGACTGTGGTGACCAGCACAACGGCCACTGTGAGGAAAGATCAATTGAGTGAGCAACTAAACAAAAAAGGAGCAACATTAACTTACTGACTATGTTGTCTTTGAGGAAACGCAGAGTTTTGGCCACGTTTATCTCCTCAATGATATCCCAGAAGCGTTCGACCACATCCTGTATGGTCTTCTCGCAAACACCCTGCAGTTAATTAATGAATACCATGAGCATAGGGTACAATTCTCTCTCTCTAGATAGGTCTACTTTACCTTATTGCAAAATCCGGTTATGCAGGGCGTGCCATCTGGCAGTACATCCGGAGGCTCCACCGGGAAGCAAGTCTCATTGATGCTCATGCGACAGCAACGCTTGCAGGCATCCACTATAATATCGCACATGCAACTCTGCAGTCCCTGCGTCTCGCAGTAGGGTACACACTTGCCATTGCGACACTGGCCGCGCTCCTGGCAAATGGTACCATCCGCCATGGCCGGCGATTTCGGACACTCAGCATGGGAGCCCGTGCAGCGTGCCTCCTGCTCGCAGGTGGCATACTGAGCCTCACGGCATTTCATGCCGGAGGCCATAAACTGACAGTTCTGGCAGCAGGGCGAGTTCTTATCACTGCACATGGCGCCCTGGTTACGGCGCAGCTTGCAGTTCTTGTCACAGCACGAGTCATTATCCTCGGTGCCCAGGAGTCCGGCATCGCACTGTTCATCGCCCTCGACACGTAAATTGCCGCAGAATGATTCCTCCGGCTCCGAGAAACAGCGTCCCGATTTCGCCTGCAAAACTTTCCGTATGGAGCGTAGCGAACATGGCGAGAATTTCTGGAAAAAAGGGTTTATATGTTAGCTAGGGTGGTATCAAAGCGATTTTCAAAGTTGAAAAATTAAAAATCCAAACGAAAACCATAAACTCCTAACTGGAACCAAAACCGTACCCCCAGAACCATCCCCCTTAGAATCGGTTCTGTTGAAGTTTTGTTAACAAGCAAAATACAATGAAAATTTGCAATAAAATAGATTAAGTATAAGTTAATCACGACGGTCTTACAAGAATTTGGCTTCTTAGAACATGGACTAGCATGAAAGACCTGTTAATTCTAAGGCAACTCCTGTAAATTCTAGAAACTTTAAAAAAAATATCATAAAATGATCTTGGCTCAGGTAGGCAGGTAGTTCCGGGTGACCTCAGATGGGGTCATAAATAGACCATAAGGTCCTTAATGAGGCCGGGTGATTATTTGGGTAAATTTGACTTAGAAATCCAGAAGGATCTTGGCTTAAGAACAATCATTTTTGAAGCTATTCCCAAAATGTTCTTCCGACAGGGCTTGTATTCAACAATACAAAAAAGATCCAAAGTCCACCAACCTGAAAGTCTTACTATAGAAATCTCTTATCGCTCCGAAACCAAAGTGTTAGAACTAGTTGGGAATTTTAAGGACTCTGTTGAGATACTTTGCCCTTATCAATTTAACCCTTTTTTGGGTTGAATGACTATTTCTTTGTTAATTCAAGGAATTTGGAACTGTATTAAAAACGCGATTTCTATAATTTTTCGGCTTACCGCAGAAATGAAAAATTCGTAATTTAAGAACAATTGGTTTTATACTCCGAAGGTACACAAAGTATTAATAAGTTTGTGAAAAAGTATGTAACAGCCAGAAGAAATCATTTACGACCCTATAAAGTATATACATTCTTGATCAGCATCAACAGCCGATTCATGTCCGTATGAACGCACAGATCTCAGAGAAGGTAAGCGATAAAACCTGCAGATAAAGGTTTGACATGTATGGGACATGAGCTTCTTATGTCTGCAGGCAGATCAAGTTTATTTTCAATTTTGGAAACGCCCCCTCCCGCCCTCGTAATCATATCTCGACAACCGTTCATCCGATATTCACCATTGCTTTGGCGGATTACTAAATATGTCTTGAAGGAACTCCAGTTTAGATAACTCGAACTCTTACCTTGTTGTTCACATCATAGCCGCTAACGGAGTAGGTGTACATAAGAAAACTGCCACCCTGCGAGGCGCTCGGTGAGCATTCTGGTATATCCGGGTCATGCTCCGATCCCCAATTGTGTCCAAACTCATGGGCCGTAACCAAGTCTGCTTCGCGCGTTATTACGCGTTGTCCATAATGATTCCTTGAGCTGCTCAAACCGGAGTTCAAGTACAGTGTGTATCCATTTTTGAAGTATTCTTAAGATTGAAAGAGCAAATAGAAAAAACCAATCACATTATCAACATAAATAGAGTATTTTCATGAAAGCACCAAAATAAACACAAAGGCAAAATGATAAATGTGAATAAGAAACATGTCTGGGAGATTAGCAACCTGGTGTACATATGCCGCCCACGGAATTGCGACGCGGGGAGCCCACATAAGCCAAGCCTAAAATGCCACCTTCGAATTTGAGATCGGTAAAGAGATGAGCTAAGCAAAAGTCTTTATGGCTGTATTCCCGTGAGAAGACCTACATTGTTGTTGGGTAAATGCAAAATATTACACGGGCGAGAGACGAGACGAGACAATTAGCTATCATAAGAGGGATAACTATGTACTACGTGACCATATTGATTACATACGAAATATTCCAATCCAACTCACCTCGAGCAAATTGCGCACATCCCATTTCTCGCGTATCATATTATAGTGAGCCTCACCGCCACGCAGACGAGTGGGCTCTGAATGGACCACAATCTTTTTGATCACAAATCCCATGCCCTTAAAACCCTCCTGATCGGAGCGATCCTGCCATACGGTGTCATTGTAGATTTTGTGCACACGATCAATGAGACTTATCTGGAAATTGAAGAAGGGGAAGATGATTAATAAGAATTTTCAATTTCGTGAATTCATCAAACAAAACAAAGAATTTATCAAAACCTGTAACTATCAATCGATATTCTCTTCCACTATTCTACACCCAGAAAAAAGTAGAACGAATAACTTAAGAACAAACGCTCTTAAAAAAAACTGTATTCGATCTTGAACTTTCAAGAATTTCGCTCTTGAAATCGAGCTAAATTCGTTCTCAGCTTGGTGCTTTTAGGCGAGGGGAGTGATTTACAGAAACTGAGAGAGGAAAGCAAGTACATTTGAGAGAATAGCGTTGAGTCTGCTCCAACAGTTTTGTATTTCATAAGAGAGGGGTGTGGGGAAGCTATGTGGGGAAGCTATGAAATTCCCAACCAGCTATGGCATTGCCGGTATGGTGTTACCTCTGTTCGACTGAAAGATGACTGACAAAGACTAGTGCTGCTTTCAGGTGTGAATTCCTTGAACATGGTTTAACAATTGATTTTCCATTAAATAAATTAAAACAACAATTTTCATAGAAATCGGATAATAAATGGCAGAGTTAAAAAAACGTTGCATACTTATCTTAGCCGCATGAGGTTATTAAACACTAATTGCCTTGAGCAACGGGTATTTCGAAGTCGGGTAGTGCCCACTTTAACTTACGCTCTCGTTTTTCTCTGAGTGTAGCCAAACTCACACTTAAGATGGCACTCATTTCTTGAGACAAAAATCATAAAAAATAATTAAATTTGTAACCTAGTTTTAACATACCAAATAGTTGATGGTGGTCTTTGTATTGCCTCCTCCCATTTCCTGAAAGAATCGATAGTCGGCCACCAGGAGAAGAGGACAACGCGTCTTGGTGGGCGTATACTCATACTGATCCGATTGACGTTTCTCGCGCAAATGTGACGGCACCTCATCCTCTTTGCTCTCCAGCTCGATTCCTTCTTTAATATAGCCACAGGTCTTGGGTATGGCAGCACCTTTCTCATTTTTAACCAACTTGACATCGGATGACTTATAGGCCACCATGGTGTCCTTTTTGGCGGTGGGCAAATGACGCCAGGATGGCTCTATGTGATAGGTTTCATCGGGCAGATTAATGGACATGGTCATGGCACCATCTTCGATATGAGCACGCACCGAAGATTCCAGTTCGCCGAAAACGCGGCCCGTATAAAAGCTATCGTGTTCTGAGGATGGCAAAAGAATGAAGTAGGTATTAAGTCGAGTTTCTGGACTACTACTAACCCATATGAACCACAGTCTCATTGCCATCGGCGTCCACCGCATAGGCGCGGAATTTGCTATGCAGAACATCCCGATGCGGATGCAAAATCAGTCGAAAATTCTTGCCCAAGGTGGTAAACTCCACCTCCTTGATGATATTGAAGAGATTACTACTCGGCTTGATGCCCCGCTTGACCATTCGATGTACCACTTCATCTTTGTGGAATATCTCATAGTGACGCAGAGTCCTTTGCAAGGCCACTGCAAAAGAAACAGGTCAAAAATCCAAAGTAAACGTGAAGAGGCAACACTCACCGCTATTTTCTACCAAAAGACAGGCGAATAAAACATAAACAATTGCCGAGCCACAGCAATTAATACATTTTGTAAACATTTTTCGCCCCCAATGGATATTTTTCTGAATTATTGATTTTGGTTGTTGGGCCTCGAACAGCGAAAGCTCGGCACCACCCCCCGTCCAAATCAGCTGTGCCCACAATCCGATAACTACCACAATCGGGGCGGGTTTTTTGAAAGGACTAATTTCGACTGCGTCGCGACATCAAATATTGACGCGGATCTGCCATCACGGGAATGGGAGCCAGCTTGTTGTCAACACCATAGAATTGGCCGTTCAATGATTTTCTTCTTGGCTTGGGCATGCTTGAACCAGAGCGCAACAGATAAGCTGGAGTTTTGAATAGTTATAATCTGTTGGAAACTCACTTATCTATGTTGCTGCCGTACACTGAAATGGTCACATATTTATCTGGCACTTGATCCAGAAAATTCCGGTAGCGAAATCGTAAATACTTGTTGTTCCGACATGACAGCATTGGTTTCAAATGTTCCAGCTGATTTTTAAAACTGGGCAACACCACCCAATTGTCGTCGGGCAAGTGGAGAAAATCCCTTGGTCCTTTGTCCTCGTTTATGCTTCGTTCCGCCTCCTTGGGCTTCAATTCGGCCACCAACTTGTCTATGTCAAATTTAACGGGTAAATTTATGAATGGATCGCAGGGAATTGAAAACATGATGAAAAACGAGAAGATTAAATTTTTGACAAAAAAAAAAATAATGTTTATTAACTGACTGTGTTGACGCTTAAATGAAATGAAAGGAAATTATGTTTTATACACATGATTATTTTTAGAAGCTTTCGGAATTGATAAAACAGAAATCCGTATAATTAAATGTTTTAAGATTATTTCAACATTTTGACCGCAGCTGCGCCGCAAATGGTTCATACGCTGGGTCCAAGTTTGGCAAATATGGTTGCCTTTATGTTACGAATAAACTCTTCAATATTGGCTACGCCTCTCAATTGGGTAATTGTTTCGCGTGCTGTGTGGCAAGTGGCACCGTCTTGCTGAAACCACATGTCAGCCAAGTCCAGCTCTTCCATTTTGGGCAAAAAATTTGTATAAGCATCGCACGGTTCCAGCGCTCTCCATTCACAGTAACGTAACATTCCTGCCGTTGACCTCTTCAGAAACTACGATCCGTGCTACCGGCCCATAATACACACCAGACAGTGCATTTTTCGGGATGAATTGGCAGTTCTAGCAATGCTTCTGACTGCTCTTCACACCAAATACAGCATTTTTGGTGCTTCCCGTATCCATTCAACCAGAAATAAGCTTCTTCGCTGAACACATTTGTTCGATAAAAAAGTGGCATGCATTTTTATACCCATGCAAAGGGTATTATAATTTTGCCCAAGAGATTGCTACGCATAGAAATATTCATTTCCGACCACATAAACTATATATTTTCTTGATCAGGATGACGAGCTGAGTCGATTGAGCTTTGTCCGTCCGTCTGTTTCTACGCGAACTAGTCTCTCAGTCTCAAAGCTATCGATCTGAAATTTTGCACAGTCTTCTTTTTGCTGCACCCTACTAATATGTCGGAACCGACCAGATCGGATGACTATATCTCATAGCTCCCATAGGAACAATCGGTCAGAAAACTAGTTTTAGTGAGAATAATATTGTTCTTTTCCATGAAAACGTCTTAAGACTTTGTAATCGTAGGTTTTCTATGGTTTTTTTTTTATAATTTTACCAAGTTTTATTAAAATTGGACAACTGTATGGTATAGCTGTCATACAAAAGATAGGTCTGGAAAACAGTCTTAGTTAGAGAACTTCTTTTTTCTTATGGTAGCATCCTGCAATTGTATTCCTTTGTTTCACATTCTTTTACATAATTTTACAAATTTTTGGCCAAATCGGATGACTATATCATATAGCTCCCATACGATCGATCGGTCGGAAAATGGGAAAAAGAGTATTTTTTTAAATATTTAAGCGAGCACTTGCAAGGGTATAAAAGGGTTAGGTTTCTCGTGGTTTTCGTTTTTATACCCCGCTCCCATTGAAAATGGGAAAAGGGGGTTCATGAAGTTGTTGGAATGTTTGTAACAGGGTACACTTCCGACCCCATAAAATATATATATCAAGAAGATCAAGAATCAGCGTGAGCAGTCTGTACGACCGCGCTGATCTCAGAGACCATAAGAGATAGAGCCACAAATTTTAGCATGAAGGTAGATGTATGCCGTACGCAGATCAAGTTTGGAAAAGTCGGGAACCTCGACTGCAGCGCCCTTGTTTAATTTTCAAAATTTTAGCTATTTTTTCATCTAATGAATTAAATGATGTAGGTGGAATGTGAAAGTTTAGTATTAAAGAACCGAAATCCATTTTAGCCCACAAAATATTCTAAGAATGCCTTGGGGATATACCCAAAATCAATTCACTTGAAACAATCGAATTTCCACACCCAGAATAAAAGTCACTCGTGTATCGGGGTTAAGTCGTTTTGATTCCACTATATTTTATATTTGGCTTATTGAATTAAAATGTTACATAGTTATGTAAATTGTGAAATTCCTTTGAATTTTTACATCATAAAATACGTTTACTTTTTGTTTTTGTGAAGTAAATTGCAGCGATTCGATACAACAAAGCAGAAAGACAATTTTCGAAAACTTAGAACTAAAACCTTTGCTAAAAACTTTAGTTTAGTGGCTAAACCGTAGATTAAGACATTTCTATTTTTGCAGCTCGGCCATGTTGGCTTCAAAGATGGCCGTGTTGATTTTGTGCTTGAGCGCAATGAGAACTTCTCGATTGCTGATGGCGCGCATTTCATTGGCCACATACTCGCCATAGGTGGCGAATTCATCGCGTGGCGAGGGAGGTGCTAGGTGGTTGGGCGAACTGGCTGGTTTGGGTGGTGTCAGGGTGGAGACATTGGTGACTCGGGACAGACGCAGTGTACCCGTGGCAATGGTAGTGGGACCATTGCTGCCATTCTGATTGCCGTTGCCACCCAGAGTGGACGTGGTGAGAATGGCAGTGGCTGGATTGGACTCGTAGTACAGACGTTTGGGGGCTGGCGGATGGGGTGGCTCATCGAAGTAACCCTCCTCCTGACTGGGGGTATTCCGTCTTTGTATTTTGATAATGCGAGTGGGTACCACTTGAACCGAATTGGAGCTAGAGGCGTTGTTCGTCAGATGGCCGGGCGTGGTAGCAGATTGATAATGCAGTTCACCGCTTTCGTTGGCCTGAAAGCTGACCGCCTCCAAGGCTGGTGGATTCCCTGAGTGATGATGATGATGGTGCTGCTGCTGATGATGATGCAGATCAATAATGGACTGCTGGTGACTCTCCAGAGTGTCGGCCTCTTCCTCACTGAGCTGCTGTGCATAGGGCTTAGGTTTGGTCTCCACATCGTCCACATCCTGCTCATCTATATCGTCCACGTCTTTGGTTGTCTCCTCTATGAGCTTTTCCAGCTCCTGCGCCCCCTTGCTGGCATGCGTCTTGACGCGCAGTGGGTACTCCTCGTTCATGTTGCTGCTATTGTTATCCGCACTGACCTCGCCCAGTACAAATTTCTGATTGTCCGGCAACAGATCCGTTTTCAATCTGCCCTTCGTGGAGCGACACGCATAGGGGGAACTGAGAAAGCTGAGATTTTTGAAGCCGAACCACTTGGAGTTGTAGGGCTCCTTCCGCTTCATGCGATTAATCTCTCTGTGGTATTGTGTGCGCAGTGTGTGAAACTTCTTCTCCAGCTCCTGTACGGGTATATTGCCGCCCAGCACACCGCCCACTTCGTTCAGGAGGCGATTTTTGACATCTTTCTTTCGATACTCATCGCATGTCATGTCCCATAGCCCGCGCCGCTGTCGGTACTCGCTGATCAGCTGCAGAGTTTTCTCCCTGGTCCACTCCATTTTTAGCCGCAGCAAAACGATGTCACCACTCGGCCCCAGCAAAACAATAAGACGGGGCGAGACGCGGCTCCCTTTGATCGAGAAAAGATTGTGGCGGATACTTTTATTAATACACCAGGCGGCCAGCGGTTTTTAATAGATCAAAGAGTTATCAGCTAGCCCTGGCCAATTTATTTTGGTGTTGTTACTCCAATTCTGCAATACTGCAATTCGCAATTTCTGTTTCAGTTTAACTTTCCCGATGATCCAGGGTGTGAGTGGGTCGTGGGCGTAGCAGTTGCACTGAGTTTCTGCTATTTGTTTTGTGTTTGTTTTTTAATTCACAATAAAAAATTTACGCCCCCTTCCCCTCTCTGGCAAATGCTATGTATCCATCGCTAATCGCGCCTATCGATTTAACATTAGCATCGATTCGCTTATCGATAGCTTTTGTTTCAGTGCTAGACAATACCAAAATGTTTTGTTTACGAACGTGTGGAGGTAGGAAATGCCCGAAACATTGCAATTGCTAGTTCTTTTTGTTCGATATAAGGCGCATAGCAACAAACTTAAGAAGCTAGTACTTACTGCGTTTTTCTGGTAAAATGGTAAATGTGCATTTTTTTGGTAAGCTTTTGTAACTCCGCTTGAAGCAATTTAACCCAAGTTTCTGGTGAATCAATCTACCGATTTGTATAAAATTAATAAGTTGGGTGGTAAATGAATAACAAATTTAATTAAGCAAAAATATTTACTTTGAGTGAATATCTGAACATAATTATTGCCGTCCACCATGCATTTTAATTTGTTTGTAATTCGTGCTAGCAAGGATGCGCCATCTAGTATATTGAGTGTCGTTGGTGAAAATATGCGGCAGCTGTTATCGATAGACTTGGAGCCGCATAGAAAGTATCGAGTGACACCGCTGCAACTCATTCCCAGTTCAATTTTTGCTGAAATAATAATAACTAAACCTCCAACAAATAAAATATATCTTAAATCGAACACAATGGAAAACAATGGTCTAGGCAAGCTAACGGAGGAGTCTATGAAGCGGAAGGAGCGCCTGCAAAGGCTACGCGAGCAAGCGCAAAGCAAGAACACAGAAGCAGCGGAAGCGGCAGAAGATGAAAAATTGCCCAAGTACGTAAGATTAAAGAAAATGGCAACATTTAATTATATCAACTCCACTTGCAGGCCCATATTCCGCAGCTACAAGCCCCAAAATGAAAATACCCTGGGCGAAGTGCTGCCCCAAGAGCCCACGGGGAACATAGAGTCTGCGGTGGAGTCCCAGCTGAATCTACTGCAACAGCCGCTGGTGATAGATGAGATCGACATTACCAATTTGGCACCACGCAAGCCGGATTGGGATTTGAAACGTGATGCCAGCAAGAAATTGGAACGCTTGGAGCGACGCACACAGAAGGCCATAGCCGAGTTAATACGCGAAAGGCTGAAACTGAATCAAATTGAGGACATAAGCCAGGCCGTAAATGTGGGGACTGCTCTTGTGGTTGATCAAGTGCACGAGGATTATGACTAGACACGTTATATATAATTTAATTAATAATAATTTAACAATACAAAACAACTCGAACTATTTGCGATTCTCTTTGCCCAAGGAGAGGCGTTGCTTCAATGAGATTATCTCTGCAAGGAACAAAGGTGATTTTTTTGGGAGGGTTTCCTTCGATGGAATGAATGAGTTGACTTACGATTTGAATACTTTTGCTCCAGGCCCTGGGCAAAATGCCGCATGCCCTCCAGTTGCTGAGGTATCTCTTCCCTAAGCTGTTGTATGGTCAAACGTGACTGCTTCACTTCCTCCTCGCGCAGGCACAACAGTTTCTCCTTCTCCTTGATGGCCTTCTCTTGTTGCAATGCCACCTCTGTACGCCAGGCTATGGTCCGCTTTTGTTGGAGTAACTCTTGATTCTGCTTAAGTATGATTTGATTGGCTTTGGCTATTTCCTCGGAGGCCATTTCCAAGGCCTGACGTTTGGTGTGCAGAATTTTCTTCTCCGCCTCCAGCTCGGCCGACATGTTTGCCTGTGGAATAAGTTGGGTTTAAAAATTGGGGATTGCGGGTTAATGTCATTGCCTACCTTCTCCTTATTCCCACTTTGAATGTGTTCCTGCAGTTCACTGGTATGCTGCTTCAGGTCCTCAATTTTATACTCCAATTTACGTTCCTGCTTCTTGGCACCGGCCAGCTCAGCATGAAGCTTATCATTTTGTTCTTTTAGGCTGCAAATTCTGGTCTTACAGCAGCTCAACTCTTCGCTTAGCTTTTGCTGGCTCTTCTCTAATTGATCCTGCTGGGACTTCAGTTCAGTCTTATCCAGTTGGGCTCTATCCAACTGGGATTGAAGTCCAGAAATTGTACGTCGTTGCCGCTCTTGATCCTGACCACGTTGCTCATTCAGTCTTATTAGCTTTTCCTGGAGTTGCTGCAGCTCAGAGGCGTGCTTTTCATTTAAATGAAGTGTATTCTCCGCCAGGGCTTCCCTCAGTTTACTATTATCCCCTCCCATCTGCTCCAAGTGGACGCGTTGCGAATTCAATTCCATTTGCATCTGCTGGGCCTGCTGTTCCATTAAGTAACAGCGCTTGTGCGAGGCATCCAGCATGAGATTGATGTAGAACAGTACCGTGTTGAGTGGAGCCGAGCGGCAGGGCAGACTCAGGTGAATGAGATTCTTAAAGGCACGTTTCTCCACAAATTGCAACTGGTAGTCCGTGGGCTGGCTCTCGTTCGGATGGCTTGGGCCGGCCAAAGCCAGCTGTAGCTCCAGTTTGCCTGCATGGCAATCCTTCAGCATTCGAACCACATTGTCCATGAAGCCCGCAAAGGTAACATTCAGCGACTGATCCTGTTTTAGTTCCTGGAAGGAGGCACTGTCCACTGTGGTGATATACATGCGACGCTGATCACATTTCTCGGCCAAACGGAGTTGCTGCAATTGGGTTTGAGTGTTAGCCCTACAGCCACTAGACAGATCGAATGCTTACCATCAGATCCTTGAAGTCCATCCGCTCGGCGTACAGTAAACAAGCTTTTTTGGCTCCCATCAGAGCTCCACTGAAGTTAACGGACATCTCGATGCTTGGCATGATGTTAACCACATTCTTGCTGTAATCCATATTGACAAAACAGTTATCCTCGTTGCTGGGCGGCCACATTTCATGGAAATTATGTACATTGGGAATTTAAATCTGAGTTTGAGCCCCGATCATTTAAGTGTGACCAGCTTGGTCAGAAACACCCGACGCTGCCGTGTGACCGTATACGACTTATCGATAAATGTCCTGAGTGTGGTCTCACTAATCTGAAAAGTAGTCGAATACGGCCACACGCCCAGTCTGCGTCTTGTTAAATATGGCTGTACGTATTAGTTTAAGGATTAGGATAAAACTGGGCAAAAACAGGGCACTGTCCCAACATGGGTCGGGCAGTACGCCAAAATGATTTCTGTAGCTGCTGCCACCGGGCGGAAGAAGCCGGAAGACTTCAAATTTCCTACGACGTTACCAAAGAAATCGGATTAATTTGGTATCCCACCTAATCTTACAAATCTCTCATTGCAGACCGCCAAAGTCTTTGTGGGCAGCCTGCCACCTGGCTGTAAGCCGGATGAGCTGAGGCGCCTCTTCTCTCAGTATGGAAATGTGGTGGAGTGCGATGTGATGAATCGCTGTGGATTTGTACACTTGGAGACTACAGAAATGGCTGATACAGCCATAGTTGCACTTAATGGCACCGAATTCAAGGGTCAACAAATTGTGGTAGAAGCGGGCAGACCCAAAGAGGACAGAAGCCGTAAAGTAGGAGCCGGCATGGGCGGAGGAGGAGGCAATCGTGGCGGTGCAACGGGTGGCCAAATGGGACGCAGACCCATGCTAGGTGAAGGTGGACCACCAGCGGGTAATTTCGGTGGTCGTGGTGGTCACAATAACTTCCGCGGCGGAGGCAACCCTCGAGGACCAATCTCAAATGGCAGCAATTTCGGACCCATGCGAAATGATGGCAACTACAGACCACAGCGTAATGCCCCTTATAGTAAGGGACCTCCTCCAACACAGAATCAGAACAATGATGGTGGACCAGGATTTAGAAACAAATTTGAAGGCGGCCGCGGTGGCGCCAGTGGAGGCAATCGATTCGGTGGCAGCTTTAGCAATGGACCCGGTCAGCGTTTCGGTGGAAATAATCAGCACCAGAACTGGGACAACAGTGGCAATAACCCGAGTGGACCACAAGGCAGTGCAAATAATGCCGCAGGAGGGCGTCGAAATTTTCATAGTAGTCCGTCTGGTGGATTTGGTGGTGGTGGCAATAGCAACAATGACTTTGTCCCAGGCGGTGGCGGTTCACTCACAGGTGCAGGAGGCGCAGGCGGTGGAGGAGGATCTGGTGGAAGAGGTAGACAAGATCGGCGAGGTTTTACTCTGCCCGCTGTAGATCATCAGCCACAGCAGCCCGTGTCGTTTGGGGGGCCACCCGTGCAGCAAGGACGATTTGGCAGTGGACCCAATAGTGCAGGAAATCGTCACAACCCGGGCATGAATAGGTAAATCACGCAATTCTCTTTTATTATGTCTTAGCTAAATGTATCATTCTTCTCAAGTGGCCCTCCTCAAGCAGGACGCGGTGGATTTCAGGCGCATCGAGGTGGCTTCGGCGGCCGTGGCGGTTTCAATGCTCGGACCGGCAATAACGAACGTAACATGTCTCAAAATCAAGGTCCCCCACCTCACAACAATCAGAATGCTTTCAATGCATATCAAAACGAGTTCCCGCCACTGGGAGGCGGTGCGCCTGGCAATCGAAATCGGTACTGGGACACACCAAAATGAAAACGATCCGCTTGCTAACTTTACTTGTTGCTTCATTTTCAGTTTTAATGGACCCAGGCCAGGACCAAATATGGGTGTAAATCGAAGATTTTAAAGTTTCTTAAGACGCTGATGTATTCGAAATGGGATTACTTAAACATAAATAGCCGAATTTTGTTTTCCATTGTAGTAAGCGCGTGCGGCATCTTCCCTTTTTCTTAATTTAAGCAATAAGTTGTCCCCAATCCATTGAAATTTTTTAATTTAATCATTTTCTGTCATTTGTTCCCTTCTAAGATCGACATTCAAAAGTAGATTTGTTAATTGTAATTAAGATTGTTTCAATATTTAATGCAACACTTGAATATCCATTTGACACAATGTGCAAATAGAGGTTTTAAGTAGAAACGACGAGTCAATCAACCTAAAACTAACTACATGAGGATGTTTCTTTTTTAACATAAGATAAAATGTGAAGAAGAAAATACAAAGTTTAAAACAATTATCAAAATTCAACTAGTGCTGAAAGTGGTTAAAAGCTGGATAACAATTATTTAAGGATCGTACAATCATTTTTCCCTAAACTTTATAACCAGACTCTTCCTTTAGGGCTTCCAACTAAACTAAACTAGCGAACAAATCGTGGAATGTATGCTTGCGTGTCAGTTGAGACATGTTAAGTGGTGTTGGTGGGTACGTAAGAAGGTTGATACTCATTTTAAGAACTATCCACGCAACTTTGCAACTACATAAAAGGCTACAATGCCGAACATGGCGGAATTGCTGATGAGATGGATTATTATCCACTTTATGTACTACAATAGTCGTTTGAACTGCGATAGTAGCAATGCAGTTGGGTTTCTTAGGTCTTTGGCAACCTGTATGAATTAATAAATGTCCAAAAATATTTGAAAAATCAATGGGCTATTAAAACCAACAGATTGAGTAAAGTGGAATTAAGTGCCTGCAAAATACAAGATGAACCTAATGGGAAGCATCAGTTGATCGTTTTTTTACGTTTTAGAGCCTTTGTAGCTAAAGCCCTAAATGAACAACATTGTACGGCAGTTTGCCGGTTCATCCCTAGGATCTGTGGTGCTGGCTTGTTTGGATCTCACAGGCGTTTGCCTTCTTGATTTAGCCTAAAGAATAACATTTTTGGTTTTCGTTCTATTAATTTTAAAATCCAAAAAAACACCCTGTCTTTACTGTTTATTTCACACAAACCCGCCAGGGCTACACACACACACAGTTATCGTTGGACGCAGTGTTGCTTTGCCATTCATCGTTATCTGTCACAAAAATTTTTATAAACAAAAGCTGTAGACAATGGCTTTTGTTTAGATTTGCATTTGGTCGCAAATACATATATAAATCAAAAGGCAACATAACAACGCCAGTCTTGCGTTTGAGGTAAGCGCTCACACGCAAGCTCTGGCTTGAATATTCACACACACACATACATATGCATTGTCGGTTGACAGGTGTAGTACAAAAAATGTGGAAATATGCACAACAACAGAGCAGCTGTGTCAAGATCTGGCTTCTGCTGGGCCTGATTTGCGTGCTCTGGGTGGGTATCGGAAGTGCCCTTCACAGCGATGGCGAGAAGGAAGTTTTGGGCCCAGACCAGCAGCAGCAGCTGCCAGGCCAGTTAAAGTTTGCGCATGTGGTAAGTGAAGTGAGGGCCAACATGTTTGAAGTAGATAAAAAAGCTTTTGCTTGCAGATATTTCGCCACGGCGACAGAACGCCCGTGGATCCATATCCCACTGATCCCTGGAATGACAGACGATTTTGGTCCACTGGCTGGGGACAGCTAACCAATCGGGGCAAACAGCAGCATTACGAGCTAGGCAAATGGCTCAGAAAACGTTATGGCTCACTGCTCAGCTCTAAGTACTCCAATGAGGAGATCTATGTCAAATCCACGGATGTGGATCGCACTCTAATGAGTGTTCAATCGAATTTGGCTGGCTTGTATGAACCGCAAGGTGATGATATCTGGAACTCTAACATCAAATGGCAACCCATTCCTGTGCATACCATGCCCGAGAATCAGGATCCCGTATTGGCGGCCAAAGCGGCTTGTCCCGCCTTCGATTATGATCTAGCCGCCTTGGAAGCCTCATCCGAATTTCAGGCTCTTAGCGCGCACTATAAAGATCTCTTTGTGTACTTAAGCCAGAACAGTGGGCGTCCGGTCAAGACCTTTATAGAGGCACAGTACTTAAATAATACACTGTTTATAGAGAGTCTCTACAACTTGACCTTGCCCGAGTGGACAAAGAAGGTGTATGGCAGCGCAGACTTTACACAGGCCACAAATATTGCCTTTACCGTGAACACCTACACCCGGAAATTGGCCAGATTGAAGGCAGGGCCCTTGCTAAAGGATATTTTCCACAGACTCAAAGAGAAGTACTCGAGGAAATTAAACCCTGATCGTTCGTTGTGGATATATAGTGCTCATGACACAACCATTGCCAATGTCTTGAATGCACTCAAACTGTTTCAGGTAGGCTTTGCGATTGATTCAATATAATTGAATGATTCACTTGAGTATCTTTTTATAAAACAGCTGCATAGTCCTCCCTATACCGCTTGCATTATGGTAGAGTTACGCGTGGATGACAGTAACAAGCCTTGGGTTTCGATCTTTTATAAGAACACCACCGCAGAGCCTCTACCCTTGAACATACCCAACTGTGGTGTGTCCTGCCCGCTGGATAAGATTTTTAACTTATATCAAGATGTTTTGCCAGAGAATTGGCAGCGTGAGTGTCAAGTTTCCACAATGATGTTGACCTATGAGGAGGCCAATATAGGTGCAGCAGCGGGTGAGCTAGTTGAAGTGATTAATTTGAGATGTTCTTAAATAATTTGATTTTACTTTTCAGGTATTCTCGTTTTGATCATCATTTGTATGCTTTGCGCCAGCTATGGTTTGATGATCTACTATCGTCGACGAAACTACCATCTGTATACCTCATATGCCCAAATGGCCTAGCTACCCTCGCCCAATCTTCGATTTTAGATATCGATTTTAAATCTCAGCTCACCTCTAGACGTTGTGATTGATATTTAGCTTTTTGTTGGCATTTATTTTAATTTTTATTTGTTTTTGCTGCCATAAAAGTTAGCTATAATTATAATAAGCATTTAAATGACAATTCATTTGATTAATTGTGCATTTGAATTCTGGAAAATTTCTCCAAGTTGTTGGCATTTAAAGAAGGCTCAATTTTGATCTTGTTGTTGTTGCTTGTTCAGCATGAATAACACAAAAAAAGAAAACACAAAAAATGAAATGATGGAAAACAAAGACTGTGAATGGCGATCCTGAAGTTACATACATATATACAGTATATATACATACATTTACATTTTTATGAAATTATCTTGTTGTATAACAAAATTTATTGTATTAAACAAGCTCTATTGGAATCTAACGATTGACTGATAAGGCAGTTAATTTCAGCAAACGACACTTTCTTTGTTCTGGGATGAGTCTTAAAATAGAATCAGATTTGTCAATATCAATAGGAAAATGTTTGGCATTGCTCGATAAGACTGAAATGAGGGATTTCATTTTAACTAAAGGGCATAGCCGAATAAGCATACAAAAACTGCCCCCTCTCTTATCAGCAACAAATTTAAATATGTGATAACCACCAGAAGCACCAAAAGCGAGAAGCTCACTCTTCTAAATTTTTAGTCTGATTGTCGCTATGGGAGTGGAGTTATGAGGGGGGAAAGTTAAATTTTAATTTGGTGCTGACAAGAGCGGGGGCAGTATTTTTGTATGCTTATTCGGCTAAGCCCTTTCACATAACTTAATTTTTTTTTATCAAAGATAACAACTTTAAAGTGCCCAGATATCGATAGTTAAAGCTTGCTAATTCCTTTGGGTAGTAAAATGATTTTACATATTTTATTTAAGCCACAATCAAGTCAACAAGGCTGGCTTCATCTTCAACGTAACGAGGCGAATTTAAGGTCAAAACTAAAGGATAAACTTTTGTAATATTCAGAATATATAACTCCGCTCCGGACCTCCAAATAATCCTAGAATATGGATCAAAATAAAGATGATATCTTTTAGCGTTTTTAAAACTAAATTTGAAGCCGTTGTTGGATTAAACAAGAGATTTGTGTACATCTGATGCTACATACACTCTCCTGAAGCTGTGGGAGGCAATCATGCATGGATTCAGGGGACCAAGGAAGAACAGCCACAAGGACATGGTGGATAAAATGAATTACTTTGGACCGTCTCAATAAAGACTAACAACCACTTGGAAAATTTGTCAAAAAGGTACAGTTCAGTTTCCAATAAAAAATATCAAAAACACGATTTGTATAGCTTATTTAAATTTAAAGAGCTGAACGAGCAAAGGTCGGTTTATCTGGTGGCACTCCCTCGACAGCAGCTTCTTGGGTAAAGACTAGTCCATTATGGAGTGGTTTTTTTTTCAAGCAAAGCGGCGATGCTTGGACAAGGCCGATTTTTTAAATGTTATTTTCATCGAACGTAAAACTCCTCAGAAAAGTTGTCCTAAAATTTTAGTTCATTTGGAGTTATACTGAGTGAGACATGAAGTCAAACGCCCAGCCCTTTCGAAGGCGTCCAGCCCCTTACCGTAAACTTTAAGCGCGTCTTTCCCTCTTAGTTATCTGTTGCTTCTTACCGATTTTACAGCTCCAAAATGGTGCATTTTTTGGGGCTAAAAAACGTGTTTTTACCTTAACCGACCGTAATAAAAATGAAAAAAATTATGTTTTTAAGAACGCATAGTTGGTTGGGCGGTATAGTTCCAAACTGCGAATTTTTTGTAGTCCAATGTGGTTCGGATGATGCTACGATGTGTAATCCGGGATTTTTCGTAGGAAAATTCACAAGTTACTGAACGAACAATAATACATTTAAAGCAGGGATGCAAACCGGTTCTGAAGCGAACCGGCTTTGAACCGAGCCAGCTTATTCCAGATAGTGAACCGAACGGCAAACCAAACCGGCTTCCTTTCAGAATTGCTGAACCGAACCGAAAACCACAAATAATGAGAAAGCTAAGCTAACTTCGTCTGTGCCGAAGTATTTGATACAGTTATACGATTTGGAAAAAAATTTGTAAAATTATGTGAAAGCATGTGAATCAAACAAATTCAAAATTGCGGGATGCTACCAAAGACGTGGAACAAATCAAAAATTGGTAGCCAATGTCAGCTACCAGGAATAGTCTGTTTTTCTTTCACATGCGTCATCTTTAGTACCGATAAGTCTTTGGTAAAACACTTACTGTGTTATATCAAAGATATATAGTATAAATAGTTATTTATAGATGACGCATGAGGATCAAATCAGAAATTCGAAGCCAATGTTAGCTACCAGGAATACTCGTTTTATGTTTCACATGCGTCATCTATAACATCTATAAATCTTTGATGCTCCCAATAAAAACAAAAAAGTTTTTCTAACTAAGACTGTTTTTTAGACCTATCTTTTGTATGGCAGTTATACCATATAGCTGTCCAATTTTAATAAAACTTGGTAGAATTATAAAAAAATATAGAAAACTTACGATTACAAAGTTTGGAGACGTTTCCAGTGAAAAAAAAAGTTTTTCTCACTAAAACTAGTTTTACGACCGATTGTTCCTATGGGAGCTATGAGATATAGTCGTCCGATCCGGTCAGTTTCGACATAATAGTAGTGAGCAGCAAAAAGAAGACCCTGTGCAAAATTTTATCTCGATAGCTGTAAAACTAAAGACTAGTTCGTGTGGAAACAGACAGACAGACGGACGGACAAAGCTCAAGCGACTCAGGTCGTTACCCTGATCAGGAATATATATAGTTTATGGGGTCGGAAATTAATATTTCTATGCGTTGAAAACTTCTGCCCAAAATTTTAATACACTTTGCAATTGTATAAAAATGGTTCGTTTTGGTTCAGTTCTCTGACGAGTTTTAACTGGAATCGCGTTTCCCTACCCCATGTTTTTGATTAATTTGGGAATTAACATCGTTTCCCGAAGATAATTTTTATTCATTTCGTTCGACCCTCAACATATGTAGCGTTGCCGGATCGAAATAACTTTTAAGGATGTCTTGACAAAAATTTTACAACTTGTAATACTGTAAGTCTTCTGCAATTGCCCGCCTTTCTCTTAATATTCCTGTCATCAATCAGTATTTAATGAATAGGGTAAGTAAGATGCATGGAATGTATTATCTTTGAGCTAACATTCTTTCTTTTCGAAGGGCATTCCTCTAGGAACTTATAGACGAATCCTGGAAATCCGACATAATAAACTTAAAATCGATTATAGGAATTAAATTTCAAAAGTGTTCGAAAAGTCACATTACTACAGAAATCATAATACTTCAGAATGTGCCTTTCTGAACCACTGAACCGAACCGAAACCGCGGTTCAGTTATTGCCAAAATTTATGTAATGAACCGAACTGATGGTTCAGAAACTGTGTGAGCCACTGAACCGAACTAGTATTTATTTTCGTGTGGTTTGCATTTAAAGTATTGTAAAATATTAACTGGTTTCGTCAAAAAAATGTATTTTAAATTTATACAATAGCTAACAGTAATAAAAGCACATCATATAGGAAAGAAGTTATTCTGCAGAAAACTTACTTGACGAGTCTCGGATGCAGCAAATCGTGAAAAACCGACAAAACATAAAAGGATTGTGGAACAGCAGAGAAATCGTGCGAATCCAGAAGTTGAAAGCACAGAAACTTTCTTTCGGGTTACAATTAGTAATCCATTTCTGGACGTATTCACTATGAATCTCTGTGATCGGTTTACCAACATATTTAGAACGATTTTCGGAGCTCTTTATGAATGGTTCAGGCGATGTTGATCATGAGGACAATACATTTGTCAAAACTATTGAATTCTACCAAGAATTTTAAGATATTGGGACACCTGCTGTTCTCATAGAGCTTATTAGGTTGAAAAAATATTAAATGCGAAAAGGCCATTGTCAACTAAAAACATACCAATATACCAAAGAATAACTTCCAAAACTATTTAAGTTGTTCGAATAGTTGAATTTGTCTACTTGCATTTTTAGCCCCTTGATTACTGAAAGCTCGCTCTTTTGCGATCTTAACTCCGTCAAACCCGTGTACGCACCGGGCCCCGATGGAGTGACTGGTTGTGTACTAAGGATCTGTGCGGATGCACTTTGTAAGCCTATTCACAAATTATTTCAGATGTCTTTGGAGTCATCTGTTTTCCCCTTGTTATGGAAGAAATCCTCTATTATTCCTCTCCATAAAAAGGATAAAAAGTTCGATGTTGAAAATTATAGGGGTATTTCCAAGCTGTCTGCAATTCCTAAGGCTTTTGAGAGAATTATGACATCTCAATTGCAACACTTATGTAAGGCCATTATCTCGCCATTTCAACATGGTTTTGTGAAGCGTTGATCTACTACCACTAACCTCTTAGAATTGACATCTTCAGTGATCAAAGGGTTTCTTGGTTAGATGCAGACTGATGTCATTTGTACTGATTTTAGTAAGGCTTTTGATTCAGTTAATCACTCCTTACTGATTCATAAACTCGGCTTAATCGGCTTTCCAAATAATTTAGGATTTCTGATTACCTAAGAACTAGAACCCAAAAAGTTGTATTTCGTAATTCTTATTCTAAATGCATACAGGTTTCTTTTGGAGTTCCCCAAGGTTATCACTTGGGTCCACTGCTTTTTACTATCTTCATCCTTTAGTTTTGGCTCACTCTAAGGTGTTTATGTATGCCGATGATGTGAAAATATGTTTAACATATAATAATATGGTTTCCCGCTATAGTTTACAAGCAGACTTAGATGCATTTCACTCTTGGTGTCAAGATAATCATTTAAAACTTAACAGTTTGAAGCGAAGGGTTTTGTCATTTTACGGAAGTCTACCACAATTAGGCACTTACATGCTTGAAAATGTGTCATTACAGCGCCTTAATGAAGTTAATGATCTTGGGTGGTTCTTCACCATCTACTTAAATTTACCTTTTATGTAACTGCTACTGTTAATAAGGCTAGACGTGTTCTTGGGTTTATTAAGCGGTGGTCTTAGGAATTTGATGATCCCTACACTAACAAAATTCTTTACACTTCTTTTGTCCGTCCTATTCTTGAGTATGGATCATGTGTGTGGTCTCCGCAATATTCGATCCATCAATATAGATTTGAATCTGTGCAAAAGCAATTCTTATTGGTAGCTCTTCGTGGTTTGAACTGGAAACCGGAGGTCCGTTTACCATCTTACTCTAGTAGACTACTTTTAATTAATCTTCTCTCTTTACTTAACCGTAGAGTTATGCTTGGTGTAATCTTCATACATAGACTTATTAATGGGGATATCGACTTAGCAGAGTTGGTGTGCCAAATTCATCTCAATGTTCCTAGTAGATCGTCCCGTTACTTTGTCCCTGAAAATGTGGTTGGGCAGACTTCTGATCTCAGTTGGGGTTTTGTACTGGGTTAGGGGAGACTTCAGATTTCGTCTCTCTTCTTTTCTCGTCTTATCCGGCTCGAAGGACCAATGAAAATGTGGTAGGGCAGACTTCTGGTCTCAGTTGGGGTTTTGTACTGGGTTAGGGGAGACTTCAGATTTCGTCTCTCTTCTTTTGAATGTGGATTTCCAGAGTTCCAATGAAAATGTGGTAGGCCAGACTTCTGGTCTCAGTTGGGGTTTTGTACTGGGTTAGGGGGAGACTTCAGATTTCGTCTCTCTTCTTTTCTCGTCTTATACGACTCGAAGGACCAAAGAAAATGTGGTAGGGCAGACTTCTGGTCTGTTGGGGTTTTGTACTGGGTTAGGGGTTGCGGCTGCGCACAAGAAAACTTTGGGTTTGGGAAAGGTGACGAACGGTAAAAAACACGACTTTGTGGTTCTCAATTCAAGTGCAAAAGCGGAAGCTGCATATATATATTTCTATCACTTCAGGGATATTTTCGATAACTATAACTACGGGAATATGTGTAAACTTATCGAAATAGGAGTTATTATTCTAAACTATATTTACAGGAAGATTGGGACGAGCGGAATGAAACTTATCTAAACAGACGCCTTATCTCTAAATCTCTATGCTTTGCATGATCCGTTTAGAGTCCTCTGTGCTGATTACAATAAACTGTTTCGCTTTATCAACTCGGAGATTTCTCTTCCTGCTTTAAAAACCTATATTTTAACATATCTAGCCCGTAGTTAAGATTATTCTATAATTTTCTTTCCTGTTTCCGGTTTTCGTGTCGCACGTTGGCGGCTGCGCCCCTCGGTAGGTTGGGCGGGAGGTGGGCTGCTCTTTTACCTGGTTTTCGCGCGTAACAAGCTTCGGCTTGATGTTCATGGGCCACTTGAACGTACTGCGCATTGTACGTCAACGTCCATTCAAAGACTGTTCCAAATATCCCATGATACAACAAGACAGGTATGGCGTGATGGGTGTGATGCGTACTTTTGCCAAAAGCTGACGCTACAAAAGTACGCTCAGCTCTGAACGTGAAGGTACTTTGCAGAGAACTCACACTGATGCCACCTTACCTCTCTTGTTGTATCATGAAATATCCCCATAAACCCATGGAATTTCAACTCATTTTCTATTTTTGTTTTTTTGACATATTAAACTAAATTGTTTTATTACGCATAAGCGATGCGTTTTTTTTTTGCACTTAATTTCGTTAAGATACACAGATACAGTTTAAGTTACAGTTAGAATGTTTTAAATCTATATACAACGTAAGCTGATAATGACGATTGCGTAGAACCTGTTTGGGCGGCTGACTGACTAACTGAGAGGGAGAAAGGCAGATGGAGGAGGGGCAGTGGGAAAGATGAAGATTCGACTTAGCTTACATGCTTATCTATAGGCCTTGTCGTCGGAGTAAATGATGTAAGGTTGATGCTGATGCTGCTGCGATTGATGCTGATGCGTGAGACTCTCAGCGCCATCACCAGCACCGCCGCCAGCTACCGCTCCCGCTCCACTGAAGTAAGACATGCGCGACATGGTTGAGTAAGCGGCAGCGGCTGCTGCGGCTGCCGCCGCCTGTTGCTGGTGCTGCTGCTGCTGCTGCTGTTGATGCTGATGTTGCTGTTGCCGCTGGGTAAGATTCTGTGTGGATTGATGATGTATGGAGGCCGCCTTGTGCGGCAAAGTGGCGTAGCTGGCCTGGTAGGGGGGCACCGCATAGAGGGCCGCACCGGCGGCATTTTTATAGTTGTAGGCCGGATTATGTGCACCGAGGGGCAGGCCGATCATGGCTGCATTTTGCTGATGATATTCGGCGTTGCTCATGCGCAACCGGATGATACAAATGATAATGATCAGTATGGCTATGAAGGCCACCACACCACCCACTATGCCTATGATGAGGGTATCATCGTTGCTTATTATGGGCGTCTGAGCCTTCATTAGCGGTGCCTTGGTCTTGATTTTATAGCTAGGCGGCGCTTGAGTGGGCTCCAGGCTCCAGATGATCAGGGGTTCCTCAGTGGTGGAGCTGCTGCGGGTGACCAGCTGACTGGAGGATTTATGCAAATGTGGTACCGTGGCGGAGGTGGGTCTAGAGGTAGAAGAAGTCAGTCGTCTGGCATCGCAGGTAAGCTCATCATCGCCAACTTCAATAAGTCTCCTTTGGGCCAGAAAAGCAGGAGCTTGACAGGTCAGTTCAGCCAGGCCAGAGTGGGGTAACCAGCGACGCAGAGCACGAGCATTACAGTCACACAAAATAGGATTACTGGCCAGACCCTGTAGCTGCAGACTGGCACGGCGATCCTCCAAAGCATTTAGAAACTGCGGTACCAAAACGGTAATCTGGGAACCCTCCACATTTAGCTTAAGCTGAGAGGAGCGCGGCACGGGGAACAATAAGGCAGGAGGTAGGGCACTCAGTGAGGTATTCTGCAGTTTGATGGTCAACTCGTGACTCTTTAAGCCCGCCAACGTTCCCGATGAGATGCTCTTTAATCTCTCGCCCCTCAAACCCAGGCTACTAAGACGTGGATGCTTTAAAGGTTGTATCTGCTCACTCCCTATGCTGGCATCCTTAACCTCTATGTCCAACATTTGTAGACCTGGCAGCAGTTCCAGAATACCTTGAAGATCCAGGTAGCCCAATAGAGGTAAATCATAGGCCTCTAGCGAGTCCAAATGGGGCAGCTGTTTGAAGGCATTCTTCTCTATACGGGTGCACTTCTTCAAGTGATTCAAACTCAGCGATCTCAGCATTTCCAGGTGTCCTAAGTTCGACTGGGAAATCAATTCAAAACTATTGTTGGACACATCCAAGGCCTGGAGAACCTGCAGCTGGGGCCAGGCCAGGGACAGATCGTCCAAACTTTGCAGTTCATTGCTGGACAAGTCCAGGGATTCCAATAAAGTAACTCGCTGGAATACCTCGGGTTTGATGTTCGCCAATTTGTTGTGAGAAAGATTTAGATATTGCAGGAAGGGAGTCTCCAACAATTCCAGTTCTTGTATGCCAGTGCCAGCTAGGTTCAGTTCCCTCACCGTTTTGGGTTCATTGAGAACATTATGTACGGCTTGTTTGGAGAGCGGATTGAAGGATAAGTCTATGCTCTTGATATTAACCATTATACTATCATCTCCGGGTAGTTCACGTATTCGATTATGTGACAAGTCCACGGAGGAAACAAAGAAGTATTGTCTCTGCAAGGCCTTAAGAGGAGCATACTCAAAGCGATTCCTTGCCAGATTGATATTCTCCAGCATTTGCAATTTGTTGCGCTCAAAGAGACCATCCGAAAGTTCCGACAGGCGATTACCCTCTAGATTAAGTTTCTCCAAGCGCACCAAACCCTCAAACGTGCGCTCTCCTATACGATCCAAACTGTTGTAGGCCAAATCCAACACCTGCAATTGTGTGGAATTATGAAAAGCCATCTCACTGACCATATCCAGTTGATTGTGGTTTAAGAGTAGAGCCCTCAATCTGGGTAAGCGTGCAAAGTCCAGTTCTTCTATGGTCTTCAGCTGATTGTTGGATAGATCTATGCTCTCCAGATATTGTAGTGAAGCTATCAACTCGGCCGGGAAAAACGAAAACTTGTTGTGACCCGCACGTATCTCGCGTAGTCTGGGATGTATGCGAAATGAGGAGGGAAAGAGATAGCTCAGCTGGTTATGCGATATATCCAGTTCCTCCAGTCCAGTTCCCGTATTAAAGAATTCTCCCTTAAAGGCCGACAATTGGTTACCATGCAGATCCAATTTCTTCAACTTCATCACATTCACAAATGCACCCGAACGTATGGATTCCAACTGATTCTGGGATAGATCTATGGAGCTGATATTCCATAGATTAACAAAGCTGCCATCTTGTAGCTCCTTTAACTGATTGTCATTCAAATGAATATGCTTGAGATCCTGCAGTCCACCCCATAGATCCCCACTCATTTGAGTCATGTGACAATGACTTAGATCCACGATCTGCAGACGTAGCAAGGGCTTAAACAGAGCTCCTGTATTTAATACCAAGTGATTTCCACTCAGATTCAGACTCTGTAAGTTCTCGAGCTCCTCGAATATGTGACTGGGCAGCTCGGTCAAGCTGTTGCCGCTCAGGTCAAGACTACGTAGTTCATTTAAAGCCCACGATTGAGCACCCAGACCGGTGAGTCTATTCTGCGATAGTTTCAGTGCCATCAAAGTGCTCTCCAATCCGGCAAAGGTATCTGCATTGATGAGTGCCAGAGAGTTACCCGATAGATCGAGTGTGTGTAGACTACTAAACATTTGAAAGCTTCCGGGTGGTAGTTCGCGTATTACGTTTCGAGATAGCGTCAATGTGGTAATATCAGCTGCTTGAAGTGAACCCAGTATTTCGGCAGAGAGTGCCGCCACGCGATTGTAATCCAATTGAAGGGAAGTTAGCTGTGGTAGGCGACCCAAAGCACTGCCCGGCACTAGTAGTATGTTATTATCCTTGAGTATCAGGGTTTGTAGACTCTCTAAGCCCTCAAGAGCATCATCTTCGATCTGGGAAATAAAATACGAAACAATCAGCTTAGTGAAATAGTTAAATGAGGCGGCAGTAGCTCAGCAGCCATAATTATATTAAAGGTGCACAAGACCCATGGGGTGCATGGTTAATGGAAAGCAAATACGAAGGTAGTGAAACGGCGGAGAGTTAAAAGTTTTGCTAGTCAGACTGACCTATCTTAACTGATAGGGATTGTGGAAGCCTTGTTCCCTAATTTGAATAATTTAAGGCTCCTGGACTAGATGTTCCCAGACTAGCGATAAAGCTAACATTCACATTCCAACCATATACATTCAGATAGGTAGAAACGGTGTCAATAGTACAAACTACTTGATTCAAGTACAAACTCTTATATCAAGAACGATTATTCAAATTCCGAATTACTTGACTTAAGACTCTTTCAGGATATGCTAAGTACGTGTAACGGTGTTAAGTCACACCTGATTAGCTTTCAAAATCAGAACACAATATTCTTTCTTGAAGTCTTATAAATTCTAAAGTCAACCCAAAATAATATTGCAACAAAAAAAGTTTCAAATAATCAATGAAATATTTTAAGGGCCATAAAATTTTAAGGCTATTCTCAATATGTTATTGAAATGTGATATCTATATCAAACCAAAGAAGGCAGGAAATATCTAAGGAACACAAATGACCAAATACTAAAATGGTAGCACATGGGGTCAGATATCTACCATCAGTTCGTATGAAAAGTGCTAGAACCAGTTGGGAATTTAAGGAACAGATTCCCGTGCGGTTCCTTTGCACATGAAGCCAGAGATAAAAACTGAAAGAGACATCGGCATCCAGATCCATCTGACTTCTTGTAATGTTAGGCTAAGTTCAAGTTTAGTACCTGGTTCGAGGGACTCCAAAATCACCTGCCAAACCGGTCATCAAGGGTACGGTTCTGGACAGGTTAGCAGACTTGCTTGAACTAAATGGTATTCGTCATAAGGCTTGCACTGGCCTAAAAATATTGGCCAATAATGATCTCAGGAATGGCAAACAAAGTTGATTCACTTAAGAAGCGAAGCGGATACCGCATCAATGGTATAAGATTCTCGATAGTCAAGGTGCATATTTATAGAAATTGGGGATGGATGGGATCGGATTTAAAAAAGTGTGAGTGAGGGCTACACTCACGAAGCATTCATGCGAAACGTGCTCAACCTTTGTATTCCTTTGCAGAGGTTTTATTGAAATTGTCCAGTTGTTTGTAACGCATAAAAGGAAGCATTTCTGACCACATAAAGTATATATATTCTTGATCAGCATGACGAGCTGAGTTGACTTATCCTTCTCCGTCCGCCTGTCCGTCTGTCTGTCCGTCTGTTTCTATGCTATCTCCTCCGTCCGTTTTAAAGCTATCGCGACCAACTATCGCGGAGTCTTCTGTTATAAATTCGCTGCACATTTGTCGGAACCGGCCGGATCGAAGGACTATAATATATAGCTGCCAAAGGAACGAAAAAAAACTATTTGGTTTTAATGCAAACGTCTTGTAGTCTTCAATATCTACAAGTTGTAGATAATTATTTTATAAGCTTTCACACAATTCTTCAAAGTTTTGTCAAAATAGGATGACTATAGATTATAGCTGCCATTTTCGGTGGAAATGTCGTTCAAATTAGTTTGAAAAACGTGCTGCAAGGGTATACAAACTTCAGCAGTGTGTGTGTTTTTCCATACTCGATGCTAAGATGTCGGTAATCGATACTCAGTAAGCAATACTAAGTGCTCGATGCTTACTACCCGATACTCAGTATTCGAAACTCTGAACTCGATTCTAAGTATTCGATAATGAGTTATACAAAGATCTCGATACTCAATACTCCATACTATATACTTGATATTAAGTACTCAATGTAAATACTTTACACTTTGTACTTAATATTAAGTACTGAATACTCTACACTCCATACTAAGTAATCGATACTACCTACTTGATACTGCGTATTCCATACTAAGTACTCGATACTTTTGTTCTATTTAGTACTCTATACTAAGTACTTGATACTCATTATTCGACACTCAGTTTTAGAGCGTAAATAATTAATATTAAGTATTAAATACTCAGCTCTCCATACCAAGTACTCAATACTAATTACTCGACTCTAAACAAAGCTCAAATTAAAAATTAAAAAATAAAATTGTTTAAAAAAATGAGGGCTAGGCGGCATCGGAATAAAAAACTCATTCCAGAAAGTATATTCTTTGATCCTTTTCGCAGTTCAATTGAGGATCTGATTTCTCCATTCTTCTGGACTATCAAATGTTACAACTAGTTCAAGCGAGTGTTCTGCGTAGAATGAAAGCAATCTTTCCCACGTATTCTACAATCTAACTTTCTTTCTAAATTAGGAATGCTGCTGAGCTGCAGCTGCCTCCTGCAAAACTAATTAAAGTACTCACCGTTCTCAGCGAGTTGAGACTTAGATCCAAATACTTGAGTGAGTTAAGCTCCCGAAACGTGCCTGGAGGTATGCTGGTAATGCTATTGCGACTCATGTCCAAGCTCTCCAACGATCGAACCACCTGCATATGTGTATAGTCCATTTGCTGCAACATGTTGGAGGAAAGATTCAGCGACTTGAGTCCTGTAATGGCTGCCAGGGCCACTGTGGGAAACTGATTGATAAAGTTCTCCGACAAATCCAACTTCTGCAGCGTGGGCAGCTTCTCGAAGACATCGCTATTGAGATGGGTTATGCGATTACCCGCTAGCTTGATCTCGCGTATCTTTTGCAAACCCTTGAACGATTGACTGTCAATGCTACGCAGCAGATTGTAGCGCAAGTCTATAATCTCCAATTGGGGTTGAGCGATGAATGAGTCCTGTAGCAGCGAGGCTTTAAGGGCAAGGATTGGTTTTATTTCTGAACAATCGGCTGGACAGATTATACCTGGACTTACCTATATGATTCTGCCGCAAGGATAAATGCCTCAGCGCACTTGGGCCGTTCAAAGAATTAGCAGGCACAGCCGTCAGGCTATTCCGATCTATGTAGAACTCTTTGAGATCTACACAGCCCTTGAGCACACCCTCTTCAATTAGCTTAATCTTGTTGCCAGACAAGTCCAATAGTCGCAAGTTCTTGAGGGCGTGTAGTTCGGCGGTAGAGAAAATCGGATTAAGATTATCACCCAGCAGATTGTTGGCCAAACGCAGCTCGTTCAAGGCATCTTTAAGGCCATCAAAAGCCTTCTCGGGTATGCGACGAATCAGATTGTTTGATAGATCGAGTTCCTCAATGGGCAGCTTCAGTTGGCCAAAAGTCTAAAAGTGGTAACTAGTTGGAAATGTCCGGTTCAGTAATTCATTCAGTCTACTCACCTGAGCTGGCAACACTTGTTGGCCACTGTAACGTTGCGAATACGCCACAATGGGCGCACCGTATGGCAACTGTGGGGCATCGCCTTGAAAGACAACACGATCACAGTCCATGGCCACAGCTCCAAGCTGACCAGTCGAAGCAAATGGCACCACATTGCACCTGTAATTGTCGCCAGTCGATGATTAATCACAGAAATTGCAATTGCAATTAACGGATATTAAAATAATACATGGCCACAAGCGGAAATTCGTTGTCTCCGTTGGCTCGTACTCACTCACCTGCATGGCAGACGCAAGGCGGGACTGAGCTCCGGACATGGACGCCAGGCCGTCACACGGTGTTGGGTCAAATGGGAAAGACAGCAAAATAACAACAACAGCAAATGCCGCCCCACGTTTGGCAGCTGTTTCCACGTTTTCATTATGGCTGCAATTGAAACGCTGAATGAGTGAAACTTGTTTCCAAATCTTAATTCCAAGCGATTCACAGTTGCCCCGCTCGGCTCTGTGAATTGTATTTGGTCATTTCCTCTTTTACCCACATATCTCCATCTCGTATTCAGTGATGCGTGTGTGTGTGTTTTGTTAGAACATTAAATTTGCATAGCATTGGAGACTTTTTTTTTTTGGAATTGAAACCACACATTTGTGACCAAGGCAAAGCCGAAAGACAACAAGCCAAGCTTTTTGTTGTTCTCTTTCCAAAGCGAAAGATTGAATGTTATAATCAACCAAACTAACAAACAGATACAAAGGAATTTACGTATTTTATGCTCACCCCCCGAATGATAGAAGCAATTTTATGACAATTCGGTGAAGCAACTGAAGACACTTGGTCAGCAGTTTGTTTTTTTAACCGTTTATAGAGGTAAATGATGACTTGGAACCAGCAAATTGAAATTCATTTTGGTATGTATGCATACCCAAGGACAAGGGGTTTCAACCCGTTGAATACGAAGATGAAAGAATATCGAGTTTAGATTGAACAATTGAAGTGGAAGATCTAAGATGATATTGAGAATAGAAAGGGGAAAATGTTGGACTAATTGCAAACAAAGGTCAAATTAAGGGTAGTACCACGCAGCGATTGCTCAGTAAATTGACAAATCTAAGAATGTTTTTTTTTGCAAAAAACTGAAGAGAACCGAATGTCTTTTAACTCAGAAGGCAATCTAAATCTGAAGAATTTATCCGCTCATGAATCTTAGGTGAGTTTCGACAAATTATTTCTAGGTCACTTACTGATAATTTTAGCCATGATTCGCAATGCCCACATTTTGTCATGTGCCAGTAACTTAAAACAACATTGATGTTATTAAGTTAGATTTTTTGGCAACTTTCTTTTTGGCAACACTCTTTTGGCAACACTGTTTTGGCAAGTCAGCTGTTTAAGAGTCACATTTCACTGTCGAACATGTTTAGTCTGGTCTACAATTTAGCCATGAATCGACTTACAAGCGAACAACGTTTCCTGAAGATCCACTTTTTTATCGGAAAATTGTGTTCAACGACAATGTTGATATCTGGTTGAATGGATACGTGAGCAAAAAAAACATTGTTTTGCCCAAAATGGAAGAGCTAGACTTGGCTTACATGTGGTTTCAACAAAATGGTGTCAGATGTCACACACCATGAAATTATACAGTTTGATGCATTGACTCAAAGATTTCACACATTTTTTGAGTTCTATTTAATTTTTATTAAATCAAATCCGAAAGCTGCTAAAACATCAGGAAATGCTGGAAAAACAGTCAAACCCAACAAAGTCAAATCACTTTACAGGAACGACCTAAAATAACAGATTCTTGTCAGTTTGGCCGAATACAAAAATAATGAAAAAATTGTTTTTAAAGAAGCTCCGCAAAATGCCAAAGAAAAGTGGTAATGCAGCTATGGTTCAAACAATCAAAAATAGCTTACTCGCGGAGTATATAGCTTTGGAGTTTTTGCATTCTCTGGATTTTCTCCAAAATATGTTTTCTTATTTTTATTTTAGAAAAAATGTATTTCTTGTCTTGTCGACTTAAATCCAAATGTAGCCTCAAATCATTCAATGCCTTGGTGTTGAAAGATTTAGTCATAACATGAGTTTACCCGTGCAACTGCACCTTGGTAATGCGAGATAATTCGTTATTTGCAATCTGTTTTATCTCTGCTTTATCGCTTCTTCTCTCCACTTCATGGATCACATGTTTCATCTATGCACATGAAGCCATAATTGTTGGGAATTAATCCACATTTGTCCCACTTAAAGAACAAGCGCATGCGTAATTCGTTCAGGCCATCTTTTCCAATTCATTCAATTTTCTTCCATGTACTCGGATTCTTGATTATTGTTTCTCTTAGCATTTGCAGTACCGTTGTCTGATTTTGTTGTTGTTGTTTGTTTACTTCATTTCTATGCGCACCGAGTCCGAAAAAAAAACGCCTTAGCTTTGGTTTTATTTCTTTTGTTTTTTTTTTGCGTTAGTTGTGCTATTTGCTTTGCGGTCCATAAGTAAAGGCAAATAACAAATCTGAGGGCCAAACTTACGATTGCGCCGAAGCATTTATACGCTTGCATCGTTTCATTTGGCCCAATTGACTCCTATGGCTAAAAACTTTTTCTATACCACTTTGTCCATTCTTACTTTGTTTCATACTTGGCTTTTCTTAGATCCCTGAATCATTTTGCTGTCTTCTAAAAATTAAAATATTTTGCCATTATGGCATGTGGAAAATACTAGCATTTTGCTAAGTAGAGGCTTGATATTTCCCTGATTTCTTTTTTAAAAGTGAATATTTAACAAGGTCCGATTTGGTACTTTACAATTTTGTTTCAGTCACAATACTAAGAAATTTAAATACTTTTACCATAGAAGACTTTTTTAATGAACCTTTACTCCGAATTAATTTCAGTTGCTCTTTTTTTATTGGCCAGCCGCTGAATTATGACTTGAAGCGGTCTAATATGTGTGAAGTGAGAGCTATCTGTCACATAATCCCACAAATAACAGAGCAAAATTCAAGTTTTTCTGACATACAGCTGCTATTTAGAAGATTAGAAATCGGACCTCAATGTTCGGAAACATTATCAATTTATGCAGTGCAAGAGTGGAGGCTTTTCCATTGAATTACACGCCTCCCAAAGCTACTGTAACCTATCTTGTACTATATATACAAAATGGGAACCCGTAGACGTTTTAGAGCTGTCTGTTCAATGCTTAGATACCTGAGACATACTCTTGAATGCACAGTTTTACACAGGGAAGATAAAAAAGAATATTAAAAAATGTGCATTGGATGATTTTGGTATATATTTGAACCTATTTTTGGATATTTTGTAATAACCAATTTTGAATATTTTTTAATATATTTTTGCATATTTTTCAATATCCCTTCTCGGATCCTCTTTAAAATCCCTTTTTGGATCTATTTTAAAATCCATTTTTGCATATTGTTCAATATCCCTTTTTATTTTTTAATATTAATTTGTAGATCCTAAAATATCCATGTAATGTTAAATGGATCTTTAATTTTCATCCAACGGAGCTGAAACTCATCTCATCCAACGAATATGAAAAAATCAATATTTTAATATTGACAAAAGGATATTTAAAACTATCTATTCACAGTGCCATTAATAACAGCAATTTTTGCAAATTTGCAGAGTTGATTTGAGTTTTAAAAGTATTATCGAAATTGGGACCACGTGTTCATTGCTCGCTGCAATGTGTGTTAGTATTGTGAAATGGGCATCCGGCTTGAAAGAAAGTCAGATTTTCCAGAAACGATTCAGTTATAATTATATTCGACAGTTATAAATTAAAATTTGAAGTTAAAGTCCGAATAACACAGCCAGCCAGACTTAACAATTCTGATTGAAACTAAAACGGAAACATGAATAATTTTTTTTTATTCCCACAATTACACCTAATTATAATGCGTGTTTAGTTTTGTGTAAGTCGTTGTTTTAGGTAAGTAAGTTTTTGTGCTGTTTTTTAGATGGTCTGTCAAGTGTTTAGTTAGAGTCTGAAGTGTGCTGCGCTTCTTGTCCCTCAATATTTTTTTAACATCTTGTTTCTTTATTTTTCTAGATTAAGCAAGTTTTTATTTGAGCTGCATCCACCTACAACTGCTCGAATAGTATTCCACAATGTTATCCAAGTTTTTTTTATTTGTTTGTCCTTATGAACTCACAGATCTTAGAGATGGTAAGAGTATACGTTCAAAAAGTTCGGGTCATAAGCATCGTAGACTTGAATGAAGATCAAATATACTTAAAATTTGCCCCACTACACCTCTCGCCACTGCAGTTAGTAAAAATTGTCTTACTTTCCAAACATATTTAGTAATCAGTTTTATTTATCGATTCGCCGAAGGAAAACTATCATTTGTGATGGGCAGCACTGGTTGGAACAGCGATAAGGCAGCACTCAACATACCTCAACACTTTATGTGGTAAATGAAATGTTATATAGATATATATTCAAACACTTTCCACCAATTGACGCTATCAGATGAAAATTCAAGAACTTTACACTTTAATTCAGAAATTCGAAATCGAAATACTTGAATTAAATTGCTTCGCTATAGATTAAGTATATTACGAACTGTTTTTATATATTTTTGTTTTTGTTTGGTTGTTATAATCTCAATTGAAACCCGAACTACTTTTAAAATAAGTTCTATTCTATATTCCTTAATGAAATCTTATGAATTCTAAGGATAACCCTAATATATTTTTGAAACATAATAAGAGTAGATCCAGCATGTACAAAATGTTCAAAATATCCCTGTATCGTGTGATTTATTGTGTAAAATTTGTATATTGCTAACTCTTACAGTCTCCGAGTGTGATTGGAATACGTGAGGATATCATTTTACAGTCTCATTTTCAAGATTCAGCAAAAGCTATACATCTCAGTTATGCCGCAGACGATATTATGGGGAACTCCTTCACTGTTAAGTTAAAACATCATATTTTCGAATTTCATTAATGAGCATTTCATATTTCAAATATTCTACTTGATTGACTCAAATATAAAAGAACTATTTTGAATCATCGAGAACTTTAGACTTAATTTTAACAAAATAGTTTATTTTGAGTGATGACAGTTCTGAAGTAAGTGTTGAAGTTTCATTGTTGATCTATTATGTATTAAATCCAAGATATTTTGTGCTTGAATTAAGAACGCAAAGCACGAAAATATCTGGATTCTTGAACGTATTCTTGGCTTTCGACTTTAGAATGCCTTGAACTCAATTCAAGTACACCCCAGAAAAAATAATACTTATTTTTTTAAGTACAACATGATATAAATTGTATCCCAAACGATCCAGAAGTCTGCCAATCGTTTTTTTTCTAAATGTAGGGTCATTAATTATGCGCCACCTTGTACTCTATACCCTGCTTTTGGCAAGGGTATAAAAATGTTATTTGTTCAGTTTTACGAAACTGCGACTGCGCCCCATGTTTGTAGCATGCCGAGATCTTTGGTAAATACATGTAATAAATGTAAATGTTTATTTGGCCATTTCAAAATCTCACTCAAACAAAAGCAAACTGTGGGCAGTTATTTGGCTCTTTTACCCATTGAAATGCATATGCGACATGCGATTCGATATACGAAGACAGCTTCAAGGTCTTGCATTGCCACACGATGTAGGGGGGAGACTGGGTCCACTTCTGGTTTCACACACTCACACACACTTGATCAACATTTTTTGATGGGAAATATGTAAATTTTCAGATTGTTTTCTTTGTAACCTGTTTCTTTATATTTTTGTGATTTATCTACGGTAGTTATTTGGGCTTACGTTTTTTGTGATTTTGGTTTTTGTTAATAAAATTGCACTTGGGTCACTTGGGCCGTATTTCTTGTTTACATTTGTGTGTTTTTCTCCCTTTGTTCAACACCAAAAGAAAGCGCCAAGCGGTTAAGAATATAATTTTCCCAGTGCCAAAGAAGTTATTACACGGCACAAACACAAACACAAAGAAAAATGCAGACAAACAAGTAAACTTTATGTACGTTCGAGCGGGGGGCAATAATTAAGCTGAGCTACCGCAACAGCAAGTACAAGTTGTCTTGCGCATGCGCAGCGTTCAACAGTATTTTTTTCTTGTTTTTTTTTTGCAGCCGGTTCCGCTAGCGCTTGGGATCGGGTCTGGTAAGGTCTGCTCTACTTGAGCTTCGCGCCGCAACTGAAGCTGGCTTAGGCCCAGGCTAGGCATCGAGCCAAGTTTTGCAGGTGAAACTGGTTTCTGGCGGTACTAAAAGTTGATGAGGTACTAAAAATTCCAAGACCAGCGCGAAAGATGCAGATGCTCTCTGAGACAGCAGCAGCAGCCGGTTCGTGAATGAGTTTACATTGTTTAGTTTTTGGGTTTGGGTAAAAGTTTTGTGCTTTTGCTGTTCTGAAAGTTGTATTGTTGTTGGCCCTTGTCATCTACCTGTTTTCTTAACTTCTTTTGATCAAACTGAGCTGATTGGCAAGTGCGCCAATTCAGGCTAATGGGGTTAAGTCTTCAATAATGCCTTAAACAAATTGACAGGCCCAGGGTTTACTTTCCTTCTCGCAAATTGTTTGGTGTGGCCAACTAATTACGCGCGGAGAAAGAGTCGCTGATGATGATCATTCATCTCAAGGCACGCAGCTGAGCAGGTTGTTCACACCAGACATATACACAAGTACATACAAATATGTAAGTATAATTTTTATGTTTAGGCATGCATGTTAACATCTTTTGTGGGCAGCAATTTCTTTTTTGCAAATACATACACTTTCCATTTTCATGTGAGCAAATGGTCCACAAATCGCAGTCGGATAAAAACATATTTAATATAATAATAATAAAAATGTATCCAGCATGCATGCCATGCCTAACCATATAAATCAAACCGTTCAACTGATAAATTATGTCTAAAAGCTCAACACTTGACTGGCCATGGAAAAGAGAGCAATCCAAAGACAAAGATTGTCTGCGCTGTTTTTTATGTTGTTTTATTATTTTTTGTGAAAACTCTCACATATCAGACTGGGTTACAACAGCGCCAGACCCATTTGTTGCTTCAATTTGCATAAATGCAAATGATAATCAAAATGGTTTATGTCCAGACTAAGTAGATGAGGCCATGTCTTAAACTGGTACACAGAGCGAAGGAGCTGGGTGGTGCATTGTGTTATTATGCCTCGAGTTACTTGAGTGATGAACCATTAGAAGACATAAACAATCACTTACACAAGATTAGGGCATGTTGTGGAGAGACACGTTTTGAAGTGGGGGGTTAGGTTATAAATAAGCATAGTCCAGGGACTGTTTTGAAAGATATTCACTGACATGCTTGCAGAGAGAATGAAATGAAAAGCTGCTTTTTCGACAGCTACAGTGGAAACGAAAAACGATTTTGTAATTCAGATAGTAGAAAGTACCATTTTGTAAATCAACAAGCTGTTTTTACCTGGCCCCTGGCTGGCATTATTTCACTCTAATTATCAAGCCGTTGTGGCATAATAATCAACTATTGTTCCCATGACCTGCACCAATCAATTGGTGGATCGATTAATAATGCTGATTACTACCAGAGCTTCAAACCAAAAAAAGTATTCGGATTTCCGGTACACTGGTTCGAACCCAAATTAACGAATGGTTAAGGTTCGAGGTTTTTGGGAGATGGTTTTGGTTCGAACCTTGGTTCAGTCCATGCTTTATACAACATTACTAATTTTTTTTCTTTTATGTGTTTTTAAAACAGCATTCGACCTGAAAACTCCCCAAATTGTATGGGAATCGAGTGGTTTTTTGGGTTGGAATTGGTTAGCAGAAAACATGGAAATATTCTATATATAATTTACAGTTTGGTGAAATTCCATTTCGTGGTTTACATAGAAAAATATTACCGAAATAATTTTAGATTCTTGCTTCTGCGAATTATTCAAGAAGCTTTAGAGTCGAGGAGCTTCAAAAACAGAGACTGATATGGGTAGGGATTTCACAAGGAAATCTAATTGTTTTGTCAGATTTTTTTCTACTCTCCTGGCCATTTTAGGAGTCAGTCGCACCAAATAACAGATGAAGTCGGTAGACAGAAGGTCAAATTTTTGTGTCAGTTTTGTTGAAATTTTGGGTTCGGAGCCGGTTCGGGTTCAGCTTTAATTTCTAAAGAGGTTCGGTCGGAATTCCGGGCTCGAAGCGGTTCGGTTCAAAACCGGTTTGCAGTCCTGATTACTATAAAACTGTGGAAAATATGTATGATGTTTTCTCTTAATTGTGGAGGGTGGATGATGCCAGCAAGTACATGTTTGTTTCCAAAATACCATATTCAATATGAGTGATATTTTAGCCTTTATGCTCAAATTACTATATTTCTGACAACAGATTCGTGATTACCAAACGACAATCTTCTAGAATCACCACCAATTCTTCAATATACTGTTAAAAGTCTGATTTTTCTAACTTTTATAATTAGTGGCAAAAATTAAATAGAGTTCAAAAAACGTTTTCTTTTCGGAGTAGCATGCTGTTAGCTTACATGCTGTTGATTTGTTTACATTAATGTAAATGCTCTGTTAATATATAAGGCTATTCAACAATCATTCTCCTGAATAACGGATAAGTCGACACTGCTTATAATTTACGCTTTCATTAAGGATAATTTCGTCCACTCGGCCAAAATGGCTAATTTAAACTCTCTCAACAAACTCAATTTGTTTCAATTGGATTGAGGTTCTGTAAACAAGTTGGCCAGTCCATTACATGTTTCTCAGCATGCTTTTGCTTGGAACTTGTTGCCCCCCTCCCTTTAAAATTCCCTAGATAAGTGTAGAAGTCTTTACTACAATATAACTGATAATATCGTGAAGTGTTTGAAAGTTAGATTCAACACAAAAATAAAAAGATTCGAATGCGATAGCGAATGACTTCATTGAATGTTGCCACATATGACGCAAAGCATTTGCATAATCATAATGTAATTTAGCAAAAACATTCGCGATTTTTTGGACTGTTTTTTACGACCTGTACGCTAAGTAAACCTGTCGTTTTAGCCGTCTCGAGGTCATGTTATGCTTTCGCACAACAAAGGAGGCTGACTGTAGCTCAACCGTCTCTCCATGCCGGCGACGGCAGAACCGTTTGAGAATTCCAAAGCAGCATGCGCGCAAAAACATCGAGATGCAGCGTAGAACAGACAGTCGCTTATGTGTGTGTGCTATAAAAATATTCTTTGTTATACCCGTTACTTGTAGAGTAAAGAGGGCATACTAAATTCGTGAAAATACATGTTACAGGCAGAAGGAAGCATCTCCGACTACATAAAGTATATATATTACCGATCAGCATTCTGGGAGAAAACAGTTTGGTTTTGGCTGTTTTGATATCGGAACTATTTACAATCGATTTTCAATTCGAATGTTTCAGTAGTACATGTCACGTGTGAGCATGTTGCAAGCGTTGCATGAAGAAGTGTAACCCAGAACAGGTTGAACAAAAAATGTGAATTCGATTTGTAAGAGCAAAAACTATAATACATGGTACAGAACCATTTTGAAGCCATTTTTTTGTCGCCTTTATGTGAAAAGTCGCATTTACTTTTGAATTCACCGGATCCAAGCAATGGGAATTCAAATTGGAGTAATTCTATAGAATTGTGAAAACTGGAACATGTCAACTAATCGAATTCAGGCAAATTTAGTGAGAGTTTGAAGCTATCCAAACCAGACTTCAGCTATTTTAAGCTATTTCCAGCTATTTCAAATTAAGAATGCACCGCAACATGAGTTACCTTATCTCCGTCTTTCATACGAATACTAAATTCAGCATTCATTTTCGATGATGCACTTAAAATTTAAATTAATATCCAGTGTTATCAAATGAGATTTGCGCATCCAATTACGCTCATCTGGGAGAAAACAACCCAACCAGATTAGCTTAATAATGAAATTTGAATGTGACAGAGCAGTTGCACTGAACTGTAATAATCGATAAAACCATAATAAATTTGGGCAACTACCTATTGTTTGATATTTTGGTAATTAATTTGCATAGCATTTTGTGGAAATTGAATGTAATTATGAGCGTTTAGCTTAGGACAATGGCAAATTGTGTATATTTGATTTGGATTAAAGTAAATATAAATTTTTAAGCCAAATTTCAAGAAAGAATTTTAAACTGGTGGAATAAAGTTCGAAATACAATACCAAAACATAAAACTTAACCTCTTTAATAGTCTGAAGAACCAGTAATAAGTTGATGGATAACACTTACTAACCAAATCATAATATGATGCCCATAACTTATCAGCCAAACAATGGGCTAGTCAGAAAGGCTTCCATCTAGCTGTTACTCAAATGCGCATAAACTTATTACAGCTGAGCTTGCGAGTATAAATAAATAGTTGGCAACCAATTTGGCAGTCATTTCAAATGTAAAACGTTCCGTTGATTCCAAAAATAAAGACCAATTAGTTTTGACCGGGTCCGTTTATGGCAATTAGCGAAAAGCTTGTATATTTTTTTAGTACAGTAAAGTTTATTAAAAAATGTGTACATCTTTAGTTTTCGCTTGTGTATTTTTTAATGGTCAAGAGTTAAATGTTCTGTTTATCATTCAAACATATTATTACATTTTATAATATATTAATCCTTAAAGGTGTTTATCGGCAACTTTGATCACTTTTTTAAAGAAGCTAGATTTCAAGTGCCATCTCTAAAATTTTAACATTATTTCTCATCTAATTAAGTCTAATTATTTTTGGTTGCTGATCTTCATAGGAACATCCATTACAACTGAAATGCGATGTATTTTACTTGAATCCTTTAGAAAACAAAGAAGTTATTGTCACTTAAGTATAAAACAAGAAAGAAAGTCGGTAGATCTCGACTTTAACATACTCTGTACCAACGAAATTATACGCTCAGTATAAATTTTGATGCTGCAGTAGCAGCTGAAAGCAGCGCTGCCACTTCGCCGCAGCAGCAAACAGTCTTTTGATCATAACTCGACAGCCGTTCATCCAATCTTCACCATTCCTTTGGCGGATCGATAAGTCATCTTGATAACTAAATATGCCTAGAAGGTATGTACCATCTATCTTTAAAACTGTGGGAGATATGACGTTTTTTGAATAAATTGAAAATAAACTTGATCTGCCTGCAGACATAAGAAGCATATATCTCAATCTCTTACCATCTCTGAGATCTGTGCGTTCAAGCGGACAGACAGACGGATAATCAATAATTTTGATCAATAGTTCGTACTCTTTATTATCAGTTTTCTAAACTTTTTGTAACCTTCTATTTGGCAACTTATTTAAGATTGAGTGTGCTTATTCGTAGTAACTTGTTTTCTGTAAGTGTGACTACACCCAAAAAAATTAGTATCAATACACGTTGTCTCAAATTGAAACTGACACCAGTATCATTTTATTTTGTTTTAAAATGATACAATACAGTAGGATGTTGATATATTAGGTGTCAATTTGACCCCAAGCTTATTAAATTGATACGCTTATGTATCAAATCGAAACTCACACATTTTCGATGTTGAGTTCGAAGACATGCGACCAAGGGCGTACGCCTGGTGTGGCAGGAGGGGACAGCTAACTATCCGATTATTTTTCATAGAATCAAGAAGTTTGAATAAATAAAAATTAAAGCGAAAGTTTAAAAATAATTAGAAGTCTATCCACGATGTAAAATTTTTATTTTGACCCAAAAAACAATGACAAAACTCAGCTTCACTCATTATCAATATCCCCCTAATCAGGTACGCCCTTGTTTACAACACTCTTTTACAACCCATTGTACAACACTTTTTTGGTTGTCATTCAGGCCTTGACGTGGTCTTCGTGTGTCATTCAATTTCGTTCGTGAAAATAATAAAATCCAATGGAAGAGCAGAATTTAGATTTCGCAGACTTAGTGGACAACTCCTATTAGGAATTCCTATAGGACAACTCCCTATAGGAATTTAATGACCACTACCAAGGTTATGAAGTTGGAGTTAAATACAAAACATTGCAAATAAATAACATTGTTAAGTTCGAGGGACCACCAATTCATACCTATTGTAACGCTAAAAACATTCGTTTTGTAAAAATTAAAATTTTTTTAAAAATTTATTTTTTCTTGTTGATTTTCTTGGGTTGGTAATAAAGTATCAAATTCATTCGCGTAAGTATCAATAGATTTGCTTTCAGCAGAAAGATTGATTTTATACCTAAAAGCGTCAAATTGATAAATGCTATTATCGAAATGATACTAGAAAATTAATACTTGAAAGTATAAAATTGATAAAGGCTATTATCGAAATGATACTAGTAAATTAATACTTAAAAGTATCAAATTGATTAAAGCTAGTATCAAAATGATACCACAAAACTAATACTTAAAAGTATCAATTGATAAAAGCTTATTTCGAAATGATACTGTGAAATTAATACAAAAAAGTCTTAAATTAATAGGAGCTAGTATCAAATTGATACTATAAAACTAATTCAACAAAGTGCAATATTGATAACAGCTAGTTTCAAAACGATAATAGCTAGTATCAAATTGATACTAAAAATTAATGCAAAAAAGTTTCAACCTGATACAAGTTTGTTTCAATTTGATATCTTCGAAAATATCAATATGATACTAGGAGTATTAAAAAGAATTTGATACTCAATGGTTTCAAATTGATGACTAAATAGTGTCATTTTGACGACTACTTTTTTTTTGGGTGTAGTGTTTTGGGTCTGATTATGGCAGAGTGGTATGTGTTGATAAAAAACATGTTTAGTGCATTGGTTTGCTAGTGCTAGACAGGAAGCGCTAGACAGGAAGCTAGGAAGCTCTCTGGGGAAAAGTTTCTAGAGGCGCTGTCTTATTCTTCTTCCTGCTTTTCTTAATCTTCGCAATAGCCGTCTGGCTAGTGTGTTGGGGTGGCTTCTTAATCGTTTCACGCAAGCACCTGCCTGTGTATTTAACACGTCTCCAATCTTGGATACTCTTAAATCACTCTCTAAATGTCTTGTGCACATATACCAGGAACCGAACCGAGCCGCTTAGTCCAGCTGGAGAGCCGAATCGGCTTCCTTTCAGAAGTACTGAATCGAGGCGAAAACTCTGTCCTCTAGTGGACAATATTTCAAATTTATCTGTAGTACCCCTGCAGTTCTACGATTCAGAACTGAATTTTTCAGAGCTGAGCAGTAGGAATAACTGAATTTCATGCCTGAATTGTGTCATGTTTCAGTACTTCCCATGAAACTCGCGCATGAGTTCAGCCCTGAAATCATGCCTAAAATCAGTAGAGGTCATGACGTAGTAGGACATGCCTGTGTTAAATTCATGGCTGAAACTCATATAAAGGATGCCATGAATTCAGTACCAGCCCTTCCATTTTATGGCTGATTCAGCTTTGATTCAGGTCTGACCCGAAATGAAGGGACTTCTTTGCTCTAATTCATTCTTAGCCAGGAGAGTTTCCTGTCAAATATTATTATAAATGGTGTGTCTTTAATTTATGGTACTTATTCTTTTCTAGCCGACGTTCTCTGTTTTCGAAGGGCATTCCTATGGAAAACCGAAAACTACGATTTATTTAATTCTGTATAAATTGTTGACTTACTTTGGGAGACTTGAGCTGTCGTCTTAGCCAGCTGTGCCTTCGCTTACGTTGGTTGCTAGACGGCTAAAATACTTTTAAGAAATACGACTAATTTTTTAAAAAACACCACCGCTTGTAATTCATAAGTTGGAATTCTCAGAAGTGTGATTGTAAAAGAGGAAAAAGATTTTAGTCAATTATAAGTGTTTTTTTTTATTATTAATTTTGAAGGAGTTCAATTTCCAAAGTGTGCGAAAAAACACATTACGACTGAAATCATAATATTTCATAATGTGCCTTTATCAACCACTAAAACGAAACGGCGGTTTAGAATTGTGTGAGCCACTGAACCGAGCCAGTTCTTATTTTCGAGGGTTTTGTTTTTACTAGCTTTTTAGCAACTTCTTTAAAATTATTTTACTTATTTTTTGTAATCAGCAGAATGTTTGACATTTAAAATGACTGCTAAATGTCTGGGATAGCAAAATTTGTATTTTATGAAATATTTCAAATAAGTACTATTTAATTGCATACACAGAAAAAAAAGATCACGATATTTAGTATCAATCGGGAATTTTTCAGTATCGAATCGGCCTTCATCTGAAGAATACCCAGTTGATATGATCGAAAATATCACTCGTACATTTCGAACATATCAATGTGAAATGTTTCAGATCAACAATCTGATATTTGTTAATATCCCTGATCTATTTTTATAGTATCAATATATTTATAATATTAAAAAGGGTATTATTGTATAATGTATTATTATGCATCAAAGCTTTATTTGTATAGTACCCATTGGACATGGTTCAAATGTAAACGATATTTTAGAATTAAAATTAGTGACTTTAGCTGGCTCGAGGTTCCGAAAAGTTTCGTTTGTTCACAACTGTAAGCAACTTACGCATTTATATACACCAAAAAGAGCTGGTTGCCTATACTGAACTGTTTCAGGAATATCCCGTTACAACCTTCAGTAGGCATTTCGCTAATGGCTGTCGCTGTTTAAATGTCTCTTCAATCGCTCACCGCTTTAAGCAGTTGGGAACTGCAATCAGTAATGAAAGCAAAATCAGACAAATCGGAAGAGTATTCGCTGTCTCGCGTGGTGCAGCAGAGCCATGTACATTGTTTTTGCCTTTTTCGAGTTGGACTATAGCTGTCTCTCTTTGTTTTAAGAAACTCTGTTTGTCTCTTTCTGCCCTCAGATTTTCGATGTCCACTTTAAACTGAAATCACGTCATTAGGGTATTTTTCATATCACTGTGAGAATTTCGCTTATTAATATAATATTTTTAGTATCAAAGTAATACTACAGCATCATACTGATATTAAATAGTAACTCTAGGATATTTAAAAATGGATATTTTTGATATTATATTGGAAGATCAACTCGATATTTGATCTTATTTTTTTCTATTCTTAAAAATATTTTTCTGAGCTCATGTTTTCGTCAATGCAAAGCGTTGTTATTAATTTGTGAACTAATGGGAAAATGTGTTCGAAATGACAAAGTAAAAAGTCTGGGGCAGCCTTTACTATGGTAAGACCCTTTGATGTTAAGCCTTCAGCATCAAGTTCAATCCAAAGTCTAATATTTCACATCCCTTTTGTAATAAGTACTTACATTAAACTGAATTTATTATTAAGATTATTCACTTTATGTGTCATAAACAACTCGGTAAATCTAATTTAATTTATGGCTCCAAAATGTTGCGACCAAGGAAAACGAAACCATAGTCATAGACTCTGTTTTTCCAGGTTATGCCAACCGCTTCTCCTGGTTTGTGTGATATCAGCACTATGATGATTTTTGTCATTGTGTTGAGTTTTACGTAGACAAGAGAATGAGTAGCTTGTCAACGTTATTTTGTTTTTTTTTTCTTGCGCATTCACTTTTCAATTCCAATAAAGATTAATGCCTTTGCACACAGGACATAAATTATTGTTTAGATGCGACACATTTGTGGACCCAGGACACACACGAGGGAGTGATATGTTACTTAAGAGTGTGCGTGCGTTTTATAGGCAAAGCCAAAGCTAATCAATTATACAAATCGAACGGAACGTCAACATAATAAGTTAAAGTACCCCGCCCCTACGCCCCGTACCTTTTTACATGCCCTGTTCAACACCAAACGGCGTGTAACGCACAATCCTGGGATTTCTATTTTGATAAATTATTTAAACATAAAACTTGTGGCATTCACTTGGTCCCGGGCGCTTACTGTTTTGTTATTTTTATGGCCTCGCAGAGGATATTCAATCAAATTAGGCGACAAAGTGACAGTAAACATAATCGTGGGCTTGGGCACCGGAAGCGGCTGTCAGTTTGGGTCAGTTTGGCTTTGGTTTTGGTTTATTGATTGAATTTCGCACGTAAAGCAATCAGAATAGGCTTTAAGAGAAACAATTCCATTTTGTTGGAGTGTTTATCTAGCATCTTGAATATGTGGAATATTTATTTTGGTCTCAGCAACGTTCCAGGTAAATATGAAATAATTTTTATCAAGCTTATTCGCAACATTAAATTTCTGAAGGAAACATTAAAATCCAATTGAATTTCATATTCAAATTTACAAAGCCTTTGGCAATCGTGTTTGCCCACCCACATCAAGTATACGCCTGCTGAGGAACTTATGCACATGAGTGCATGTGGGCTGAAGAGTGGAGTTAATCGACTCAGAGGCTTCAAAGCAATCAAGTGTGTTAATTGCAACGGCAACAGAGGCAAAGTTAATGCAGTGGCAAATGCAGTTGCCTTATTGACAGTTGCCTTATTCACAAACACGCAAAAGCCATCCACTTATCAGTGATGCCATTGAGCCTATCATTGGCACACACACTCACACACACAGACAGACATATCAGTGTTTATGGATGCATTACCATTTTATTGGCCATCAAATAAACAACATTTGAAATAACATAAAACTTTATGTTTGCAATGTGTATTTTGATTGGCTTTACATAAACTAAGTTACAAATTTGCTTTTCACTTTTGGCTTAATTTGTGTGGATGTCTGATTAGTACTACATTAAGTAAATTTTTGAATTGGTTTTCGGTTATATGGGACAAATCTAGTATTTGCAAAGTGTATAGGTCAGAGGTGGCCACATTTTTGTTCCCATTAAAAATGGGAAAATGGGGATCATGAAGTTGTGCGAATGTATGTAACAGGGAGAAGGAAACATTTGCGACCCCATAAAGTATATATATTCTTGATCAGCATGAGCTGCCGAGTCGATACAGCCATTTCCATCTGTCCGTATGAACGCACAGATCTCACAGATGGTACGAGATAGAGCCACAAACTTTTGCATGAAGGTAGATGTATACCGTAAGCAGATGAAGTTTGTTTCAGATTTGGAAAATTCTCCCCCGTCCCTTTTTTATCCCCAAAAAACAATTTTCAAGTTAGAGCCTCGTGGTTTAGTATACATCAAGGAAGGCGCAATATCTATATAATCTGAAAAGTTCAATCAGATCAGATAAAAAATACCAGAGCTATTAGCGAAACAATTGAGCTGATAAGGCACCCCCCAGTTGGTAGTTAGGAATAGAACTGCTTAAAGGACAAAATAATGTTGCCTACTTTCAGGATGACCCTTTAATAGGTGTAACAAAAACCGGTTGCATTCAACTTCACAAATTCGAAAACCAATGAACAGGGTATTTTGTATTTTACAGCGCCCTTAATTGTTCATTTTACGCAAGGCACTGTGCTCCCAAAGTAGTTTTTATGCTCTGTACCGTAGGTATATAGAGTAATATAAGTTTGTGCAAAAGTATGTAACAGCCAGAAGGTATATGTATTCTTGATCAGCATCAACAGCCGAGTCGATTTAGCCATATTCGTCTGTCCGTCTGTCTCAGAGATGGTAAGAGATAGAGGTTTGACGTGTATGGGACAAAAACTTCTTATAAATGCAGGCAGATCAAGTTTATTTTGAATTTTGCTCTCGACCCCTCCCAGCCCCACATATCTCCCACAGTTTTAACTATAGATGGTTGGTACCTTCTAGACAAATTAAGTAATCGGGATAGCTTATCGATCCGCCAAAGAAATGGGGAAGATCGGATTAAAAGACTGTTTTCTGCTGCAGCGCTGTAGCAGCGCTCTTTTATTACATAAAAAACATCAGCCGCTAATATGTTATTTTATTAAGATTTCTTAGATTTTTAAATATGGAGTGAATTGTGGCAAAAATATAGATAAAAACTAATTTTGCTATGAAAATGGATGTAAAAGAGACAGAGCAACGAAGAAATAATCCAAAAAAGCACCAAATAAATCCAATGAATTGTTAAACGCTTCAGGTTGACTTAATCAATATGAAAACTATGTATGCATGGTTAAGAGATCAAGGGTCTTCTTAATTTTAACAGGTAAGAGATCAACTTCATTTGCGATTCAATTAATCATGACTCGGATTGTTAACAGGAATCATGCATTCACGCTGCGTTTTAATGCAAGTGGCAGTTTGCTCATCAATGCGGGTGATTTCTGTGGCGACAGAGTTTCTTTGGAAAGCAGTGTAGTTAAACAAGTGTCTCACGCTATTGCATTACTGACGTAGAAATATATTGCAATGGATGTGGAAAGAAAACAGGAAACCGTCAATGACTTAGTCGGAGAGGGCAGCAGCTAGTGCTCTCCAAACTATTATTAAGTTTAGTATTGTATATTAGATAAATTTTGCTAAATAAATAAATATGTAAGTCAATGGCTTCCAAGTTGCCAAAGGATGATGGGGCTCTCGACTGCATTGTGGTGAATATGCGGAAACTTTTGTCTACTAACTGTTTAGTTTGTGCTAAAATATAGCAAATCAACTAAATATTTTAACAGCTTAACTATGAAAACGTTTCACTAGCATAGCCTTTCTTTTCCAATCTTGTGACTCAGAACAAAAAATTTATTTTTTGGAAACTATTAGCTGTGCTGGGCTATGTCACCACGGTTGCTATAAGTATATCTTTTCTAGAAGAGCAAGAGCAACCTAATTTTTAATGTAGACTCATATGGTCTGTGAAAGTCTCCTACAAATTCAAAAATATCACGCTCATATTTTGCATAATAGTGTAAGTGCCTAATATCTATAAATACTTGTTTAACAGTCGCTCAGGTCCCGAGATCCCAAGGTAAAGTAAAACAATAATTGTTAATGCGAAGAAGAAAAGGGGGGAGCCATGTAATTTTATACTTCATACCAAAGGTATACGGAGTATAATAATTTATGCAAAAGTTACCCCTTAGAGTAAATTTATATATTTTTTATCAGCATCAAAAGCCGAGTCGGCTATATCGACTGCCCGTCTGTCCGTGTGAAAGCACAGATCTTAGAGGTGGTAAGAAAAAGCGGTTTGAGTTATATGGGATAAAAACTTCTTATACTTGCAGGCAGATCAAGCAGATCAATATTGGTCACGCCCCCTCCCGCCCATGCAATTAAAGAAAAAGTTATATCTCCTACAATGTTATTTAAAGTAAATTTGACCCTTCTGCACATGTTTAGTAGGGTGTCCCAACAAAATTTTTTTTTTTTTGGGCATTTTTGTACAAATTATTATTAGATTCATGCAATGAAAAAAGCTTTAAAAGCTCATAACTCTGGAACGGTAAGACCAAATTCAATTTATTTTTTCTTTATTTTTTCAAAATTTATCCACCTGTTAAACTGCATCACTAGTTTTTTTAGTTTTCATAGAAACTTTAAAAGTTATAATGCCTTTTTTACAACATTTATGAAAAAATTACGAAAAAATATAATAAATGGTACCTAAATAAGCAATAGCAAAGAAAAAGCTTATGGTTTATGCTCATAAAAGTAAAATATTGTCATTTTTCTTTAAAGATGTTGATTTGAAAATTCAGAAATCGTGGTTATTGAACAAAACACGTCTTGCGCGAACTCTAAACGTCTTCCGAAAAATCTGAAAAAAGTCTCAAAAATACTTTACTCTATAACCTTGCAGAAAAAAAATTTTTTTTGGGACACCCTAATGTTTAGTAATCAGTATTATTTATCAATTCGCAGAAGGAATGCTGAAGATCGGATGAACGGTAGTCGAACTATAGGGAAAACAATCCTTTATAATGGGCAGTACTTAACACACCTTAACACTTTGTGTGGTATATGAAAACGTTGGAACGAACACATAATGTTATAGTCGGGCTTGACCTACTTTCTTTCTTGTTTTTTTAAAGCTCCAGGGCAAATTCGACCTTAATTTAAAAAGCTTTTTAGGAAAACATCGTGATGTATTACCCTAAACATAAGAACAATTAAACAGAAACTCTAAATATAAGAACATTTTGTCTTAAAAATTGTTATTTTGGATTATGCTTTCGAAGTTTACAAAACCGCTGTCTAAAAATTAGACATTTTAATAAAATTAAGACAAAACAAGAAAGAAAGTCGGTCAAGCCCGACTATAGCATACTCTGTACCAACGAAATTTTACGCTCAGCATAAATTATGATGCTGCAGTAGTAGCTGAAAGCAGCGCTGCTTCTGCGCTGCTGCAGCGAACAGTCTTTTGATCATAACTCGAAAACCGTTCATCCAATCTTCACCGATAAGTAATCCTTATTACTAAATATATCTAGAAGGAACAACCCACCTATCTTTAAAACTGTAGGAGATATGACTTTTTTTCTAAATTGCGGGGGCGGCAGGGGGCGTGGCCAAAATTGAAAAAACTTGATCTGCCTGCAGACATAAGAAGCATATGTCCCATACATGTCAAACCTCTATCTCTTACCATCTCTGAGATCTGTGCGTTCATACGGACAGACAGACGGACAGACGGACAGACGGACGGACGGACAGACGGACATGGCTATATCGACTCGACTGTTGATGCTGATCAAGAATATATATACTTTATGGGGTCGGAGATGCTTTCTTCTGGATGTTACATATTACATACTTATTATACTCTATGTACCTTTGGAACAGAGTATAAAAAATCAGAGGCGATATAAATTTTTCGAGTGCACAGTGTGCACTGCACACACCTTCAAATAATGTTGTGTGTTTTATATAAATGGTTTGTCGATTTACCAGAATGGTTTTTTTCCGTTCTAATAGCAAGAGCGATGAGTTCTTAAAATTAGATCAGTTCTTCAAATACGACCGCCGATCTCGGAATAGGAAAAAACGATCTTACTCTACTATTGGGTGGACGTATTTATTGAGACAGTTATTGCAAGATGTAACAATTTCGAGTTCGAGTCCTCTCTCACAGAAGCTTATATGAGTACACAAGTGAGCGAGAGAGAGAGAGAGTAATGAACTTAGAAGCAGAATACAAAAAAATTCGTCTGCGGAAGTTTTTATTCTGTTGTTCACAGACTGACATTTAAGCATTCATCATAGAGAGCGAGAGAGGAAGTTCGGCTACTTTGTTAAGTATGCCTTGCCATAATGGACAAAGAATTGAAGTCATTACCACAGTGCTGCAGTTACGAACAGTTTCAGAATCCCACACAGAGAAAAAAAAAATATCAATATCAATTTAATCTGGGCTGGTTACTTTGACATTTTGGCAAATATCTTTTTTTTCATATTACTTCGAAACTAAAAAATTTCATTTTAACCATAAAGAGAAAGGGACGTATTGAAAATTTGAAGTTGGAAAGAGACAAATGGTGTTTCATTTCGAAATTTCAGCCAACGTAACGAATTATTTAAGTAGGCTCTGCGGCGTGTCGCTACACATGTGTCCGATGGTGCAGTCGGATAAGACGCCATTCTATTCGTGTTACAGCGAGAGGTCCAGAGTTTGATCCCCAGTCAAGGAGAGGTAAAGTAAATAAAATAATAAAAATAATGTATTTGTGTTTTTCTGATTCTCTGAAATTATTAATTGTACTAAGCCACTTAAAGCACAGAGTAAAGTTCTACATTAAATATTTTTTTTGTATTGTATCATAATGACATTATTAAATATCAATGTAATCTTATTAATATAGATTTTACATTCTCGAAAATATCAGATTGATATTTTCGAACAGATTATTCGTAACTTTATAATATCGGCTTTTTATTGATATGAAAAAAGATAACATTAAGCCCCAGATAATACCATTTTTTTTCTGTGCAATTACAGAGATCGTCCAGAACAATGGATGTGTTTTGCGAGGTATTAGACTAGAAATTCCCAATCCCCTAAGCACAATAACTCTGCAAATCTTGGGATGACCAAGGTAAGAGCGCTAGCAAGAGGATATTGCTTCAAATAGATAGGGACTTCGAAGATGGCGTTGTCCAATGCGCTCAGAACCTAAAAAAGAAACATTAATTATTAAACGAATCGAAATGGTAATGAGGTTTCCAACTCTGGTAGATGCAAGCATTTCCGCATGATATAAGTGACCTATTTGCAAGTAAATTTAAGAACTTGTCTTATTGTTTAAGCTTAGAAGACAATTTGAGCAAGCTGAAGCGCAATACAAATTCGGTTTAAGTGTTCTGACTTTGTACCATACTAAAAATAACCTGTTCCAAATATTTTAATTTAATTTCAAAGTAATTTCATTTGTCAGGTTAATCACATTTATCTTTGGTTTTGTTTTTGTTTATGTCGGCTTGCGCTTTTGACGTGCAGCTGTAAAAAGGCAAACTAAATTGTTTAAAAATAAATAAATTAAAAAGCGTAAAATCCGCAAAGCCAACAAACAAAAAATAACAAAAATGAATCAGGCGCAGGCACTGACAGCTCGATAAAGGTTTAGGTTTAGGCGCCGTTTCCACAACGGTGGTTGCCAAGGTGTGCGTGTGCCAAGTGAACCCATTTCCAGGGAACGCCTGATTGGAGGGAAAGGGACGGAGACAGAGACAGCGCTCGTTGCTTTCGTTACAGTTAATTAAAACTTTTTTCCTGCCGCTAAACAACAACATCTAAGCAAAAACCACAAACAAAGACGAAATTAGTGTAAAATGGGCGAAGCTTACAGCGTCTTTCATTTCCTTCCTTTCTGGTTTGGTCCATGCTTGAGTTGCTTTGGCTGTTCTGATAAATCGGTTAAAGGTAAAACTTTTGGCACGCGCATTTGATTGAAATTAAATGCAATTAAAAGTCGGGCCCTTGGTTTTTAAAAACTTACTCTTAGGTCATATAAGAATTTACGTACGTAACGTTCAAATTTATATACTTTGAACTTTAATATTGAATATCCAACGCCGGCAACCGCCGCTTTGTGGCTGGCACAAATAATTGAAATATTATACATTTAGTACGTATCAAGTAGAAAATGGCCCACTTTGACAGGTTGTGGTGTACGTGTGTGAGTGTGGGGGTGTGAGCGTGTGAGTGCGTTATAAAGTCAATACTTTAAGGCACGCAAATCTCTTACACGTTTTCGCCTTGACTCAAATTTACATATTAAAATGCCAAAGAAATATTTTTCATACACTTTTTTTGTTGCGCTCTGCATATTTAAAATCTTTGCACCGTAAACAAAACTTCATCAAAGTTGACACATTTTGGTTTTCTTTAGGCCCCTTCAACGAGGTGTGAAATTGGAATTTGTGTCCTTGTTGCATATCAAATATATTTGGGTATTATAATGTCAAAGTATACAAGTTACAAAACAGATTGCATGGGCAATCTGATTTAAGTATAGCGCAGCTGTGACCAACAACTGGGCTAACATGGCGTATGTGTGACATTGTCTTATTATTGAGCAATTGACATAAATTGTCGAAGAGTGGGGAGAGAAGTCACAATTCATATTAACTTGTTATAGAAGGATTAGGCAGACAGTCACTTTAGTTAGGGTAAATACGGGTTGGAAAAGGCTTAAGCGGAGATTTCTGAAATGTTAGGTGAATGCTTAAACCAGTTAAATTAAGGTTCTCATTTCTTGTGTTGTTTTTGACTTTTAAAAACAAATTTTAAAAATTATTAAAAACAAACACTCTGGGAACACAGTCGAAATAAATGTATTGGCCTGACGTTTTCGTTTGTTTCATTTAAAATTTGTATTTCTAAAATTTATATTGTGTTTGTCCTCTCTTGAAGTAATTGCTTCATGTTGCTGTGCCAATTGAATATTCAATGAAATGTTCCTGCTTAGACACACCCAGCGGAAAAAACAATTATTTTTGTATTTATTTCAATAGCTTTTCCGCCTTCCGCTTTCGACTTTGTGGCAATCCAGAAAGTGAAATAAATTAAAATCTATTGATTAATGGCCACACAGAGAGCGAAGTCATAAAATACGCTTATTGAGGCAGGTAACAAAAAGAGGCACATTATATCTCTTCTATGCATATTCATGTGTTTGAGCTTTTGTCGGTGATTATGCAAATGTCTGAGCGAGGACTTAAAAAGGGTGTCATTTTATGGTTTGTCGACACCGAGCAACGGACCCAACGTGTATCATAAACACCGAGGAGCATAGTTCCAGCAACCCCAGGATGACTATAAACATGCAATATTTTATCGGCAATATCCTATTCTGAAGGAGTTTTGGTGTTGCTATTTAAAGAAGAGAGTTATTAAAGTGTTTTTTTTCTATTATTTATATTTGTATACATTAATATTAGTAATTAATGTAAAAAGTTCAACACCAGCTTTAAACATGTTTTTCAACACTTAAAAAGTGTATTATAATTTCCCAAATGTTTGCAACTCGTAGAAGAAATAATCTCCGACCTCATAAAGTATATAAATTCTTGATCAGTCAGTCCGTCCGACCGTCTGTCCGAACTTGTCCATCAGTTTTGAAGCTATCGAGCTGAAATTTTCCACAGATGTATATTTGAGCTGCACATTGCTTATTTGTAGGAACCGGATTGGAATCGTGTAGCTTTCATAGGAATGATCTGTACAGACAAAGTTAACTTTGATTTCTCGATTATATTTCTTTATGGATTTCGAGAATCATGGTACAAATATATATCTATCTATTTAAAACTTGTGAGAAATTAATATTTATTCCAACCGTTTTGGAAATACATACTACGTTTATGCTCGCAAAATATCATGGTTTTTTACGCTTTAAAGTATGCCAGCTTTATTTCTATTTCTATTTGAATGAGATAATTGATTGGCAGTGTCATACATCTTCCAGACTGTACATTCACTAAGATTGTCTGACTAGTGCTAGGTTGTAATAAACAAATGAGGTTTAAGGAAAATATTATAAAATAATATCCTGACTCCTGGTGCGCCCGACAGCGAGCATCGGAGACGAACACTCTCTCATCGTTTTAAGGTAGGTGTTTAGCAAAAACGGCCCAAAAGTAAGTGTTTACGAAAAAATTGATTACTCGAATAGTTTAAGACATATCGGCAAGCGCGTTTTTTTGTTCGATAGATAATTGATCAAACTAAATTTCTGAATTTTATTGTTGTTGTTGTTGCAGCGGTTGTTGTTGTAGCCCGCTTCAAAGTTGATCCATTTTTAAAAACATAGATGCATTGTGGCATTGATTCCCAGAGAACGCGTCATTGGAAACAAAAATTTTAAATGAAGTTTTGTTGAGAATTGATGTGGCTATGGCCTGAACTAGGATATCTGGGGTCGGTCTATATATAGGGGAGTAAGGGGTTCTCAAAGTCAAAATTTCGAAAATTGACCTATTTGTACCCCTTAAAATAGCCCTAACTCCGCTATTTATGGACCGATCAAAAATATCCTAGTTCAGGCCATAGCGGCGGGTATAACGAGCAATTAAAAAAAAAAAGTATAAGAAAATCGGTCAACAAATGGCCTCGCAATCCGTGCCACCAGGTTGAAAAAAGTGGTTCCAAGATAATCGCACTTAAAGTTTCGACAACATTTGTGATTTAGTGATTTTGCACACGACTTACCTGAAATAACTCAAAATATCTCAAATATACATTTTTTTGCTTGAAAATTTCAGGGGATGTTATTAACATTATAACGCATGATTTAAGCCACAAAAAAAAATCGAAGTTTTGAAAATGTTTTCCTAAACACCTACCTTAAAGACGATTATACTCCATTACAAGATGATGTTTTGACTGCAATGAAGCCTATTTTTAAAGATCTATGCAAGTATGAGCTTTTGCAGCGAAGTTTACACCAGTTGCTTCGAAATTTAAGCCATGGTTTTTTGCCTCGTCCAAGTTTTAGTTGAAAGTCTTAACGCACGTACCTTTTATCCGAGGGAAATGATGTCACAGTGGCAGAGTTCTAAAAGTTTATTCTTTAGGAATTTAAGTAATCCCTGATTAAATGTGTGTTAAATGTTAAAAAAAAATATTCAAAATAGGCCACTTTTCCCGGATGAAACCCATGTAGCCCCTTAAAGCAGCAGTGGTCACGCTTCCTTAGCTCCGGTTGCTCCTACAGACATTTTTCGGCAACTGGCTTCAATCAGAGGCGTATGAAATTGCCTCCCTTCAAGGCACCTAAAATTAAAAATGCCTCGCTTCGATGTGAGTAAAAGGCACCAATTCATTCCGGCTCGGCACACTGCCCCAGCTCGGCGCACATGATGTGGTAGAGAAAACATTTTTGACAAACTTTACTTAACTGTAATTTCGTGCACTTGGAAAGCATTGTATGATGATTTGACATTTGTTAAAACAAGTAAATAAAGAATACAAAATTATAATTGATATCACTTACCAGTAGATCATCATGTTACGAATTTAAACACACTTTACTTTTAACGTACTTACCCTTACTCTTACTATCGTCTGGAAGATAAAAATGCGTTTACAAAATATTTTGATTTTGTATATTGTTATCTCTTTCGCTTAAAATCGGAGTAATGTCTCTAAGTCATATTTTTTGTAGGTATATCACCAATGTTCCGATTCGAAGAGGTAAAAGAGATTCCTTTGATCGCTCATTTATTTATTTTTTTGTTAAAAAAGTGGTTTTAAATATTTTTTATTGCACAAATCGCCGAACTATCACCAAACTCTTCCTAAAAATAATGCAAACTCTCGTTTTGTCGAGCGGGAACAAAAACGCTGCCAAATGTATGCAGGCCTGGTTCGATTTTATGAAAATACGAAAGTAGTTTAAAAAATATTTTCCATTTTCTTTGGTTTTGCTTTCAAGTTTATGAGCTGTTCGGAAGTGGTTCTCATTATATACATTGACAACATAATTTATTGTCGTTCTTGAAACTAGCCTTTAGTGTACAATTTGTTTAATATTTAGAAAATAATTTTTTAATATTAATAGCTTTTTTTTTGGTTTCATCATAGGAAGAATTACTAGGCCTAAAATTACAGCCGAAATTCGAGTGAATTAGAACAAATTTTTGTTTTGTATGGGCCACTCTTTCTTTAAAGCTGCTGATAAAAGAAAAGTTTGGTGTTGGAGGAGGAGTTTAGTTATTTTGAGTGCGTGTAATTTCGCCCGCTCGCATAACGCGTCATAACGCCCTCGGGACTTATGTTACTAAACGAAAATCACTTTAGAAGAACAGTACTTATGCCCGAAATTAACTATAGATTTGAGCACAACATTTAAAAGACACAAATTCCAGCGGTCGTTATGGCTCCCCGCAAACGGGAGCTCTGACACTTTAAACCCGCTGGAGCTATTTCATTTATCTGAATCTGTAAGCGGAATATTTGGGGGATACTACAAATCAAAAGAAATACGAACTACAAAAAGTTTTGAGTGTTTACAACGACTTCCTCGTAAAGGTGAACACCCTTTTTATGCAAATGACACAAATTTGTTGAACATTTTGTGGCTTACACTTGCATAATTGAATTAATAAGAATATCTATTGCATTTTTAATTAGTTGAAATGCCACACTTTCCGGTGGCAATTGATGTATGTGTGGTTTTAGCTTAACGGATATCAAATGCGGTGCATTAGGGGTAAACTTAATGAAATTATGACAATTTTAAATGGTAGAGAGGTAGGTTTCTTTTTAACCATAAATTTAAATTTACGGTCCAAATAAGTTGAAAAGTGTGACAAGAGTGACAGTGTTTACAGTGAAATTTGTTGAAAGCAGCAAACAGCTGCGCCTCATGCTAAGAAGTAAGTAAAAAAGTTACGCACAAGCATATTTGTTTTACAAGACTCTCACACATGCCCAAGCACACACGCACACACAACTGAGCCAGACTCTCAGCAAAATTAAGTTGTGAGCGACTTTCTTTACAGTCGTGGCTGACAATAGGCCTGGCGCTGATAAGTAGGCAACACTTTAACACAGTGAATATGTTACACTCATATAAATACCTTGAGATATAAATTGAGTTCTATAAAACAAAATTTCACCTCATATAATATTTTGAGCAATTTTGCCATGGTAAGTGGCATGGTTACCCTCACATAACTTCTCGTTAAGGTAGTAAGCAGTCAGCTTGACTATACGGTGACATGTGCAAATCTTTTCTTGGTCGCTGACAGCTTGGCCCAAGTAAAGTAATACAATTTCCCAGAATTTCTGCGTTTCCCACAACAGTCGCCCAAATGCACAACCGGCCCAGTGGCAAAAGGTCATAAACCAGGTCCATGACAGACGAGTTTGCTGTCGACGTCTGCGTCTAGTCATTTGCCCCAACAAAATGCGACCCACATTAATAAGCATAAATTCTGTCTGTGGCCACGTCTTTCAGTTTGCTGAGCTGGCCGAGAGGAATCACATTAGCACAAAAGCAGCAGCAAAAGCATTTTTCAGGCATATTAATTTAATATGGCTTCGTCGGTTGTGAGCTTTGATTGTGTGAATATTTACACAGTGTGCCGCACACAGGCTGGCACCTCATTTTCCACTTAAAGTCAAGTGTAGCTGAGCCTACACGATGGACCGATAAGGTTTGTCCCATAAGAAAAAAAAAAGATGTGGACTAAATTATAATTTTGGCACAGACCTTGTTTACCTGGCCCCATTGAGTGAGAGTGAGAGTTAGAGAGACAGAGAAGGGTTTGACAAGAGCCATTAAAATGGCATTAACCTTTCTTGACCTGCGACAGCTGGTTTAAGTTTATAAATTGCAAGGTCGTAAGGGAGTACTTACATTTTTGTTGAAAGTCTTTGCATTAAGTTGAAAATACTGATCCTTTGATTTAAAAAAAACTGAAAGAATCCTGCTTTATGTTGAGCGTTTTACAGTTGCAAGCTGGCTTCCAACCGGTTCGAAAAGGCTATCTTCGGTTCCACTAATACCAGTCAATGGCCATATTTTAGCCAGACTTTGTGGTCTACCCCTTTAAGCAATTTATGCCGAATGCTTGCCGAAGTAATGCTTCAGTGAGTGTCACAGAGAGCTACAGAGAGCCGCTCTTCTTGCACATCGCTGGTCTAAAGGATAACACACGTGTAAAATTCGTTAGTTTGTCGATATGCATTGCAATGCTGACAAACGACACATACATTTGACCGAATGGATCGAATTCGTTGTATTAAAAATTTGGTTCAGAGCCGGAACAATCTGCAGTTGTCGACTTTATCTTTCAATAGTCGCACCATGTAATCTTGCATTATCACTTTGCCGAGCGCGAACTTCTTTTATTCTCAATAGTTTTTGCTTGTTTTAAGCTTCGTTCTCATTCCTCTTTCGTTCAACTTTTCGATGTCTACATTATGAGAAAGCACATCGAACATATCGATTTATGTCATTCATTTCCACCCAAAGAATTTGGAAACACTGCACCTATACCTTTGCGGATCAACACAGAAACACCAGAAACTCGCACATGAAGTGTCTGCAATCTGCCAGGTGGTTTTAAGACAGCCATTGGTCTGGTTCTTCTCCATTTAGCACTTGGCATCCAGTTAGCGGTTACCATAGCACAGTGGTCTGTGCCAAACCAACAGTAAGGATTTATAAGCTCTTTCGTGGCTATTTTCGTTACAGTTGACGTCAATAGCTGGCAAAGGTGACCGGTTGTGTATGTTTCAAGAAAAAAAACTGATACATTATATGTCCCGAGGCCGGATCGAACCCACGACCTGTCTGCCTGGCGATTACAGGACAGCCTTTGACTAGCACATTGTTTATTAATTATAGGGTATTTAGTTTGGCTTGTGAACTCTGCACACAGAAACAACAAAGGGCGCTGCAGTCGTGTGCCCAGAAATTTTCAAAATCTGAAGCAAACTTTATCTGCGTACGGTATACACCTACCTTCATGCAAAATTGTGGCTGTATCGCTTATAGTCTGTGAGATTAACGCGTTCATATAGACAGAAGGACGGACAGACGGACAAGGCTATATTGACTCGGCGGCTTATGCTCATCAAGAATATATATACTTTATATGGTCGGAAATTTTTTCTTCGCACAACTTCATGATCCCATTTTTCCCATTTTCAAAGGGATCAGGGTATAAAGACGGCCAGATAAATTCAATCTTTTTACACTCTGTACCAAAGGTATACTGCTGTGCAGATCAAGTTTATTTTCAATTTTCGCCACGCCATCTTTCGGCTACCGAAATTTAAGAAAATCGTCATATCTCCGACAATTTTATAGATAGGTATCTTCGTACCTTCTGGACATATTTAGTAATCAGTATAATTTATCGTTTCGCCGACGGAATGGTGAAGATTGGATAAGCGATAGTCGAATTATGGGGAAAAGCAACATTTATAATGGGCAGCATTGGCTGGAACAGCGATGGGCAACACTAAACACACTTAAAATTGAAGACTTTGGAAGGTACAGAGAACGATTACAGGATATTCTACTTAATTCAAGCGTTTGAGGCTTGGCGCAATCCTTTCGAGCTTCTTTTATTCCCAAAGTGCTTACTTTAATCCCTTTCGGAATCATATGTTCATAAGTTAGAAACGGAAGCGAAAAGAATAAAAAGCATTTTAGACGTTGGTAAAAAATCATGTGCCATGGTGCTGTGTGATGAGATGCAATTTCATTTGTTTCCAGCAGAAGGCAGTAAGATTTGTGAGTTCGAGTCCCAGTTAAGACCAAGCACATTTTTATATATCGTTGTTTTTCAGCAGTTTAAAATGAACCAAAATTGGCGTTGGTCTTGAGAAGGAGAGAAGGGGAATAATTGTGGGAGAGAGCATATTAGTCTGTAACACGCTTAAAATGAGATCCTGCTTAAATTCTAATCCTTATGAGACACGACAGCGTGATAAATTCAATCCTTGAAAAAAGGTGGGATCAAATCAATCTTTTTTCGGATCGGCTTATGAACATTCGGGATTAACCTTTTTCGGATTGATGTAATCCCATACTTATTGAATGTGGTCATTGCTTTTTTATTTCATTCTTTTGGATGCTCAATTCAAGTCACTTTATCCGACCGCCCGGCTGTACATTCCGGAATTGGTGAAATCTCAAATATAATCTGGTTTAAGTTTGAATATTCTTTTTTGTTTTTAAATCAAAAAAGGTAACTTAAAAACCCATTTTCCATCCAATGCAACCATAGTAGAATTTTTCATATAGAACTTTGAAAATGACTGAGTCTGATTGGTGGAAATACTGAAAAGATGTGTCTTACAGTTTTTCACCCATTTTCAAACTATAATGATAGATTTTTATAAAAATGTTAGGTAAAGAATTTCTTGTTTTTGGTTTGTAAAGTTTTGACAATGAGTTTGAAATAATGGTCGGATTTTCCAAAAAAAGGACTAACATTTTTTTATTCACCCTGAAAACGAGAAATTCTCCTCTGAAATCCGTCCTTAGGCGATTTACCCTAAAATTAAGATAAATATTTTCTCATTTATTTTTCTGAAACTTAGACTTGGGTCGGATTTCATAGGAAAATTTCTAATATTCGAATTTTTTTATGAGTTTATAGAGCTTTGAAAATGAAATAGAATCCGCTTGAATAAAAATCCAAAAAGGCCTTCTTCATAAGCTGAAAATTTACATTCATCAGTTTTCCGCCCCGTTTCCGGCATGAGAAGTTTATTTTATATATTTTTAAGTGTGGTATAAAAAATAAGCTTGAAGTTAGTTGCTGGAAACCAAACTTTCGGCATAATATAAAGATTTAACTATTGTGAAAAGATCAGCTTCCTATCTCTCATGGTGTGGCCTGGGTGCGCCTCATCATTTAGTGAATTAATTAAAATTGGTCTAAAAGGGTAAAAGTTATTCGTCATATTAAAGTTAACCTTTCGCTATTTTTTTATTCCAGTCGCGATTTTCAGCGCCCCTCATCTGTGTCTCAATTACATTACATTCCATTATACTGCGCTGAATTGCCATATTGTCTGGATGAAGCGACTAAGTCTAGGCAGCTGCCAAGTATCTTGGGGCTTTGCTACCTAAACAAAAAACCATTCTCTGGCAAAATTTTCACTTTTTTCAATGGCTGTGAGTTGTAGCGTAATTTGTTTAATATTATCCTTTTAAATTCCAAGTCCTGCAACCTTCTTAAGAAGCACAATTCGTTTCATTTTTTTTTTGTTTGCTGGCAAATTGCTTTGTTGCTCGTTATAAAAAGAGAAAGGGGGAAATGGCTGGTTCAGTGTCTCCTTTTTAATTTTTTCTTGAAATTCCGCTGGAGCCCACATTCATGCTCAACTTAATTTGATACCAGGGGATGACTCAAGCTCAAGATTTTTCATCATCCGCCAACAGTAAACAAATAAGTAAGTATAAACTCTTAATTTGTCTGGTCAAAATGTAAGATTTTGTGCTTGTGCTGTCCGTTGGGTCACGAAAGGAAAATACAAATTTTGGTTTTATATTTTAGCTGGGTATATTAAAATGTAATAAATCTGTCATCAAGTTGAGGGAGACACCACTTTAAGTAGAGTCTTAAAAGGATGTACAACTAGCGGAAGGAAGTTGGTTTTGCTTATTTCGCTGGCCTTGGGGCAAAGCCAAGTGTGCGGCTTCTAAGCCAAGGACAAGGGCAAAGTTTTTATTGTTGAGCAATTGAAGTTTGCACATAAGTGCCTCAGGAGTATGATGTTTCTGTTGTTACTTAAGTGGTTACAAGTTTGTCCTTTATTGAAAAAAATCAGAATTTTTTTAAGGCGCTCCCTTAAGAGCAGTGTTTTTGTTTTTGAGTGCGTTCAATGAGCGGTCATCACATTTTTTGAGGTTTAACTGATTTATGGATTGAATTATAATGAGGGGAATGGGAGGAATAACGACTTACCTACAAGTATGCTGTGAAAATGTTAGTTTCTTTTTTTGTAGATTTGACATCGGAATACATTTTGTTCTTAGAATAAGTTAATGTAATTTAAGAGAAAAGGTAAGGATATATATTGAAAATTAATTTATTCACTCACATGTTCACTCACATTTTTGAATCATAATTTTGTGAACATTAAGTACCTTAATTTAAAATAAACTTCCCTCATACAAGTGTAAAATATTCTAGACTTAGTGCAAAATATAGAATAATTTTTAATTTGTAAATTGGCTTTAGTTTTCCACCGCCCAACACATTAATCATGATAGTCCAGTAGGCCTGCATGTCATCATATTTCGACCATGTAATTGAAAACTTTACAACCAGCGTCATGTGTCATGCGTAGTACCTTCTCACGTTTGACAAATGAACCATCGTTAAACTAATTTGTCAAGTCACATTTGAATTGCTCACAAGGTCTAAGTAATAGGGAAGTTGCTGCTTGGTTTCCTGACTTCATGCTATGCCCATCAAGTGGCACTTTAGTGACAATTTATTTCATGACAGGTGAAGACAACTTGCTTATCATATTAAATCTTGAAGCCAAGCACTTTAAACCCAATCAATACACCTTCGCTGTACGTGCGTGCTCCCTACCAAAGTGTAATCTGCATACACTCCCAAATCGAATCAATATATTTTGTACCTTTTTTGTATTCTTGTTCAAAGAATACTGCGAATGCTACACATGTTTTACATATGCTCCTGGGGAACTGTTCGTCTTTTGCTTTGTTTCAAAATCCGAAACTTTGCACTTCAGTTTGTGCAAATGCATGCAAATAACAAACGACTAAAGGAATCTGTTTTACCACCAACAACACAGTCAAACATGGAGCCAGGTCGCCGCGCCTCGCTGGGCACTCCCTTGTCGAATGCACTGGAAAAAGTAAATTTGGATTCAGAGAATTACAATATAACCTTTAGTGTCCGTAAACCAGTCCGAGTAAATTCTAAGCGAGTTCGAACATACAGACCTTTCTTTAATATATAATCGGGGGTGTCCCAGAAATCTCTACAGATTTTAGAATAAACGATTGACTTCTGAAATCGACTAGGACAGCTTTAGATGTAGAATGATACAAACTATGCATATTTCTAGATTATTGAGAAGTAAAACCGTACACAGAAAAGCATCAAAGCGAGAAAGCTAAGCTTACTTGCTCTGTGCCGAAATTTTGATACCCTTACTCGCTTAAATAATTTCAAAAAATACTCTTTTTCCCATTCTCCGACCTATCGTAGGTAATGGTATATTTATTCGATTTGACCAAAAATTTGTGAAAGCATGCGAAACAAACAACTACAAAATTGCAGGATGATACCATTGAAAAGAAAAAAGTTTTTCTAACTAAGACTGTTTTTCAGACCTATCTTTGGTATTGCAGCTATACAATTTTAATAAAACTCGGAAGAATTTTAAATAAACATAGAAAACTTACGATTACAAAGTATGGAGACGTTTCCATTGAAAAGAAAAAAGTTTTTCTCACTAAAACTAGTTTTCCGACCGATTGTTCCCATGGGAGGTATAAGATATAGTCATCCGATCCGGTTGGTTCCTACATATATGTAGGTAGTGTGCAGCAAAAAGAAGACTCTGTGAAAAATTTCAGCTCGATAGCAAGGGTATAAAAAGATTCATTTGGAAAGGATATGTCTTAAGTAATCTTTAATCAACCAGCGGAGCCGCATAATCATCCAAATGATCATAATTTTTCATATCCTTTGGATGATTTTTAGCTCCGTTGGATGATTAAAAATATATTTAAGACATATTCCTCGAAATCGATACAGGAAATCATATAATTTATATTTTGTAATATTCTTTTGTTTTCCATGTGTACTTATCAAATCTAAATGGCCTAGAACAGACGGATTGCAATATCTTAACTTTTGTCATCAAACATAGTAGACCACCTTTTGAGCCGATATAGCCATGTCCGTCTGTTTCTATGCTGTCTCCTCCGTCAGTTTTAAAGCTATCGCCACCAAACTTTGCACGAAGTCTTCTGGTACAAATAAGCTGCACATTTGTCGAAACTGGCCGAATCGGATTAGTATAACAAATAGATGCCATAGGAACGATCGGTCGAAAAACTAGTTCTAGTTAGAAAAACTTTTTGGTTTTTAATGCGTCTTCGAACTCCGTACTTTCTAGTTTTCTATGCTTCTCCATGGTTGGAGTAAGGTTCGAAAAATAGAAAATAAGAAAAACTTTTTTGTTTTTAAATTTTTTTTTTAGAAATTTGTACACGTGTTCTAACTGCATAAACAGAAGCTGTAGGTACGAAGAAGATGAGGAAACAGTACAGCACCTCCTCTGCCATTGCCCCGCCCTGAGTAGAAGGAGACTTAAGACACTAGGTCAACCTCTCCTACTTAACCTATCGGAGACATCCGATTTAGAGATCCCAGCTCTACTAAAATTCATTCTGTCCACACAATGGTTCAGTAACGAGGACCCCCTTCATTAACAAAATGGGTTAACAGGGAACATATATGGCATCGCAATAGGTCCAAAGAGGCCTAAGTGGCAGGGCGACTTGTCGCTCTCAGCCATCGCAACCTAACCCAACCTAACTGCAAGGGTGTAAGAACTTCGGCCGAGCCAAAGTTAACTTACCTCTGTTTTTTTATTTTTAGCCTTAGTTTGAGTTTGAGTTTATAAATGTAGAATGCGTTGCTCCCGGAATAATCATTATGAATTTTTTCGACAAAAAAGTAACCCTTGCCCTCTAAGAGACAGACTAATAGCAGACAAACATTCATTATTAGATTATTTCCCGTTTCATTTATGCACTTATGACTGGGAGTCTAATTGAAAATCACGGATTCGAAGTTTGAACGTTCAATCTTCACCTCAATTTACCCGCCATCATGATAATCTAAACTCATTTAAACTTTTTGCAAAATTCCCGACGAATTTACCGTTTGATTCTATTTGCCCGTCTATAATTGCCGTCAATCAAGTCTTCATAATAATCTAGGCTCAAATGAAAAATGTTAAAATATCGCAATTCTAAATCGTTAAGCACTTTCATAAAAACTAATGTTGTAATTTGGCAAGTTTCGGGGTTTTTGAACATTAGAATCATTCGCAGCCAACCATTTCTTGAAGTTTGGTAAAGTTTTTGAAATTCGCGGCATTGGGTCCAGTTCTTTAACTCCGAACCTTCCCGGCAAGCATCCAACCATGCCCAAAGGTTTCATCGCAATCGGAAATTTTAAAATTTGCGCGGTTTTTGAACCATTTTCCGCTCGTTTCTTTAATTTGGAAACCTTCCAGGGCAAGTTTACAGCCAATCCCTAACGTTTCATTACAATCGGATAAACGGTATAGTTTTGCGAATTTTGGGAATTTTGGACCATTTCCTGGCCATTGTTTTCAATCACAAACCTTCCCGGGCAAGTGGTCAACCATTTCCCAAAGTTTCATCCCGATCGGATGCACGGCTTAGGCAGACTTAAGGCAGAGACAGACAGACAAACATTCTTTTTATATATATAGATTAATAGTCGACAAAAAACGGCTGTCAACAAATTTGTAATCACGTTATAAAAAAGCTAAGGTTGCCTAATTTTAAGATTTTTCACACCAGCCAACCAGTCAAAGTTCGCCGTGAAATGCAATAAAATGCAACAAAATCTTTTGTTTTACTAGTTTTCCTTAAATGACAATTGACGTCTAGTATGTCCATCAACAGTGAAACTTATCATTTCTTTCAGTGTAGTCGCAGCTGCAAACTGTTTTGGCAGTTGCCGATTCACATCGATTCACCTAGCCTGGCAGATGAGTTTGGTTGCTTGATTAGATGCTTAGCCGGCGGGGTATTTGATAAATGGCGCCAGTTTAAAAGAAAATATTCTCATGTGTGTGGCATTACGATGATTTAGGAGTTCAAAGTTCAACAGCAACAAGTGCGACAACAGTAACACAAGTCACGTAGACGCATAATTAACACTGGCGTCAGAGGGGGGCTCGATTTGGCTGGTAAGTCCTTTTTTATGCTAGCGCATTTTGAAAAATTAACTGCTCCATAAGGCGATACCTTCATATTTCATCGACACATGCCTAGGTGGCAACAACAATAACCAAAAGTTTGGTAGTTGATTTGCTGCTCCTTTTTTACGAGCAGCTGTCTAATGTTGCAAAAGGAAACGCAAAAAAAATAGAAGAAGAAGAAGTTGAGGAAAAGTAAAGAAAACTTTATGCTTTATGGAAATTTAACTTGCCCTAATGAGCCAGCGGCAGCAGCAAACAACAAAATACACACAGCCGTTGCCATTTTGGCCATAGTCGCATATTTTAATAAAGTTTTTGGCATTATAAAACTTATGTTTGCATTTTATTAGTCATAAATTCAAGGTATTCGAAGTGACACCTGAGACCAATGAAATTCTATGGTCCGACCTCGGTTGATGAAATATGCAAAAATATGTTATTCTTGCATTTGGCCACGCAGAAAATGTGGTTAGCTGAAATATCAGCTCAAATTTTACCAAAGCAAACGCAAATCCAATTTAAGGCCCGCAGCAACCCCAATGGTATGTAGCGGATTTTGATGGCCTATAAGCAAGTCGCTAATTGTTGCACAAAAAAAAAAAAACCACTCATGCATAAAGTGCACAGGGCCAAATAAATAACGAAAACATCCTGTTCTCCTGGATACACACACAGTAGATATTGGATATGCCAAATGAGCATTGGGTTTGGGGCTAAGGGGTTAGGAAGTGTATGATAACCCAAGTTGAAACTCTTGTTAAGATATTATATAAGTAGAAAAGATAGCTGATAAAATTAAAATATCAATTAAGTCTTTTGGGGTGAGTCTTAATGAGGGCTACCTTTCCTTTAACTAGCCTTGACTACTCTTAGTGTGACCAGGCTTAGGTTGAATTTCCTTTTCAGTTGTGCGGTCATTCTATCTTAAAAAACTCAGGCAAACTCTAGAAATTAGTAACCATAATCAAATTTAGAATCCAAACTGAGGTCAGACCACATCCCAGAGCTATATAATTAAGCATTATTCCTTTGACAGATGCATGATATGAAACTTTATGAGCATTTGACCCTAATTTCTGTCACGTCATCACGTGAAACGATTCACGTAATAAAAATTGTTTCTTTTTTCTCATTTTCTTCTACGCCTTTTGTCATATTTAAGGCTAAAAAATTACGTATGAGTTGTCTTGACGTATAAATTGTTGTTCCGCGACGAATGTTTTCGTGTGCATCAGACAGCCAAGAGTACACAAACACACATCACTAGCTTTCTTGTGGATGTTGTAGCTTCAGAATTGTTGTTTTCATTTGTATTGGTGTATACGCGGTCGTAAGCTGACCGTATTCACCTGCATTTACAAGTAGAATATCTCGTAAAAGTGATGCAAAGTCTATCCTTTATTAATCATATGAGCATAAAGGTCGTAGATTAAACGGAATCGCCCTAACTGTAAAAGGTTACAAAGAAATAACTTGAAAACATATTTGTGATTATTGTGAATTTATAAAATATGTCTGGAAGTCGGATGTCTAATTTGTAACGGAACCCAAAAAAAGAAGGAGAATGCAACAAGATAAACAAATTGATCAGCAGGCCAGTTTAAGATATGCAGAAACACCGGAGAAGGCGAAGAATCGAAGTTGAAATTAGTTAACCGCCCTAAATTTAGGAGAGAACATTTTTTAAGTTAAGAAAAGCAATTTGGAAAGTCGCCATAAGATTTAGAATTTTTGAACCTACCAAGTCGTCCCACTGAAGGTTACTTTGAGAGGTCAATACACGTCTTGATTTTGTCCCTTCGACTTTACCATTTACTCTCTAATACGTAGAAAAAAAATTTTATTCTTTCATATAACTAGTATTTAGAAAATATTTTCTGATTTATAGGAAATATTCTGTGAATTTTAGAAAGTGTTTTTCTAAAATAAATGGTTAATCTTCTTTGGCCCCCTTTTTAAGTAAAATTTCTTAATTTTATGGCGACTTCGACAGTTTTTGTTTTTGAGCGTAGGTGTGAGACAGTTTTTTTTTTTACTAAACGAGATGGAATATGCCAGTGTTTTTATATGAGCTTAGAAAGGTGGTGAAGGACAAATGGTCCCAAGCATCGAACAAATTATTAAAAGTTATATTTCAGTTTTGATTACACAAAGCAACTTAATTCTACTTTTTAGAATGCTGTGTTGTGTCAACATTATGAACTTTTTCTAGTTGTGTTGACTCCAGATGATTTTCGTTTAGTTTAGTTCTTTACTAACAATTCTTGCTATTGATATTATAGTTTCCCATAAAACAAGATTTAATTGTGTTGAAGATTTAATAGATGATGAAATAAAATAATGTGCTTAGATTTTTATGATGCTTTGATAAGTGTAAGTCGTAAAATAAACTAATGTATGAATGTATGTTTAATTATCGGTAAGAACAAATGTTAGAATTTGATTTTTCCATCAATTTTATTTTCGGTCTCTGGTTTAAAATGTTAATGGTCTTAAGCAACGCTCGCCGGGTACCTGATTGCTATTTCATATCATTAAGTAGACTAAACTTTGACTAAATTATATTTTTACTAAAATTTATAGTTTTGAGGTCCGGTTGCGGAACCAACTTTGATGACAAAGTTTTAAAAGAAATGTATTTGAATGTTACAAGTACTTAAAGATTAATAAAATTTAGCAATTCAATTCACAGCTTCCAGGAATCATCCTATTTTGTTCCAAATTCGTCATCTATAATATCTCTTAGTCTTTGCTAAAACACTTACTGCTTTATATTAAAGATTTATAGATATTTATAGATAACGCGTGAGGAACAGATCGGACATTGGTAAGCTACCAGGAATAATGGTTATTCGTTTCACATGCGCTATCTATAACATCTATAAAATTGCTACTACTAATAATGTATCATTTGTACAATTTTTCAGATAAATACTTTAAGTGCCGTTTTCTAATCTTCTACATAGAGCTATCTGTCACATAAACTTGCAATTAACAGAGGAAAATCTATGTTTATCTGACACATAGGAGCTATTTAGAAGATAAGAAATCGGCCCTTATTGAATCATAGAATTTTGTCTTAGTTTCGTAATGTAGCAACATTCATCAGCCACCCAAGAGCGAGTTAGAAGTGAACCTGAGCTAAGCCTTTGCCCATTTGCGAATGTTTACTGTACCTTCTTTTAATTGGTCGATATTTTCATTTTTCATTTTTTCTATGCATCAGATCCAGCCAAATGACGTGGCACTTAAAACCGGCAGCAGGACGCGCAACAGGATATCCTGTGGAAAATTAAATTTTCAGCAATGTTGGCAGGAGCTCGGGTCATCAATCAAAAATGATGCGCTGCCCCCTTGTTAGGTTGTCAGATTTTTGGGAAATTTATTTTTAAATTTTTACCGGGCATCTTTAACATTATAATTTGAGTGGTAAAGCGCGGGCGAAGGCGGAGCCAGGGATTAATGTTGATTAAATATGGGTCATCAGCAGGACAATAAAATGACAAGGACAATGACAATGAGCGAGAGAGCTGCTCATCATAACGATTATGAATGGTTTCGCATAGAACTTGGGTGTGGTTAAGTCAATGATTGATTAAACTTGCAGTTTTTGTGTTTAGATGGGAATGAATGAAGAAAATCGAGATATTGTATAACAATTTATTGCTTACTTAAGGCATACTTGGCCATAGTCAAGCGGCAGCCGTCTGGTGTGAAATGAGTAGAGACATTTGCACCAAAATGCTACCACAAAAAATGCCCACCGATTGAGCACGTGCCGCTAACATTTCACACGGTATTGTTTACGAATTTGCGTATAAAAACACAGAGAGCGCAAAATCAAGAAATAAGCAAGGCGCAGGCGTTAAATTAAGTAAGGCAGGCAGCACGGCAACACTGCCACCCACTCAACGGTTCAAACTTTTTAAATAAAAACACTTTGATCAGAAATTACAACAATTATTGTTATAAAATAAACCACTAAATTATCACTTGAAATTTATACTTATATAAACTCAAGAATATTGCAACCTTTTGTATCATCTTCATAGGCAGCGCACACAAAAGTACAAAGTTGGACCAATTCGTAGGCAAATGATGACCTTCGTCGCTACTAAATAGCCAGCCTCAGCCATGCCGCCAGTTCTGAGCATTCAGTTCAACGGCAACTTCGCGCGCGAACAGTTCGAAAAGTTCGCTTCGCTTCGCTGGTGGCAATATTAATACCAAATATTCAAGAAATATGCTGGGAAAAATAACACCTACAGCATAAATGCCGGCGGCAATATATTTTGTAGCCTAATTGAATTTTAAGCTCGTAAATTAAAAATACAAATTGAATTACAATAAATTAGAAATTTTATGTGAAAAAATTGAATTTCGCACAAGTGGTTTAAATAAACAAAATAGCAAAAAAAATAAGTAATTGTAAACAAATAAGCCACAAAAAAAAATAAAAAAGTGCGAATTTTGTGTGAAGAAAACAAACCGAAAAAAATATTTTAATTTCAGGTGAGGTTTAAAAACTACACAGAGGGAAAAGTGTTCTTCAAAAAAAAAAAAACAAGTTTATTTATGGTTAAAATTCAGTGAAAAATTTATTTCACATTAACTGAATTGTACACCAGTTCCCATTTTAATAAAGGAGTCTGTAATCAAACCTTAAAGTTCTCGTGCATAGATCTTAGATTAAACACTTTGTTGAATTAAAGTTTATCTAGCTGAACTTACGTTTATGGCCGTGTTAGATGTAACTGCGTAAAGCCTCTAATACAAGACATAACAAAAAATGATTAAAAAATGCACATCCAAGCTTAAATCCACTTGCCTGAAAGGTTATATTCTCAGTGGATGTCAATTAAACTGTGAAACATTAAAGGTGTAAAATGGATGGACGGGGCTGAGAGGGTTGAGATACTAAGCAACGGAAGTAGATACATTTTCAGTTCTATGAAATCGATTATATGATTCAGCATTTAACTTATGATGTCTTGACATCTTCTGCGAATCGAATTTTTGTCTAATTCTCTTGTCCATTTTTGGCAATCAGATCTCTTACCAGCTTGGACTGATATAGTTTGGAAACAATAACAGGTCTGAATAACTTAGAACTATTTTGACAAACAGGCAGCAGATATTAATATCACATTAGCTTATAAAGTATTTTTTGAGTTGCTGGCACAAATGTTATCACTGATAGTGATTCTACTCGAACTACGATTAGATTTGTTGGATCTTTGCTTCAATACACAAAGAAAAATTAAGTAAAGTTACTAGCTGAACCCGAGTCGACTACGTCCGCGGGAAAGTTTTAAAAAAATGTTTGTCAGATTGTGGAGAATTCTACATACAACTTTCTTGCTGGGCTTACCCTGCACCACGTTACTTACAACTGTGTAATTCCAATAATTTGAATTATTTCATTTAACAGAAATATCATATACCAAAGCATATGAATATAGAGAGAAAGAAACAACAAATTAGGGAAACTATGAACAGAGGTTTAATTTTGGCTTGAAATATGCTGGGTAATGCGAAATTTATATTAGTTCCAATTGATGCGAAGGCGCTTCCAAACCGAGATTCATTTGGTGTGCATAAACATAGTAAATCATATCTCTGAATATTACGTTTTTTGAAAATCGCGTTCAACTCGAAATCAGTTCTTTTTGTCTTTGGTCAATCTAGTTAAATATTCGCAAATACACTAAAATAAAGAAAACACATTTCTAAAATAAGGAAACCATTTCCCATAAGATGAAATATATTTTGTTAGTTTTTGAAAACAGATTTTCTTAGATGTAGAAAAAAATATTCTCTAGATTTAATAACCGAAAAACCATTTGTGAGTATTAGACAGGATATAAAGTGAGGGAAGTAGATTGAGAAGTGGAAGGAACAACACTAAGGCGCATAGTAAACATTCTCTTAAATAAAATGGTGCTTATATATTATCGTGGTTCTAAATTTATGATAAAAAAAAACAGTTATTTTATTAAAAGAAAGAAAAGAAAAAAAATGTTAGTGCAAAAAATAAATTTTGTTGGTTTATGATGTTTTTTCTCAAAAATCAAAGTATTTTGGTATAATACGATCTGCAGCATAACAGAGATATTTCATTTTTGCTGGAACATGAATATGAACCCGTACAATTTTTTCATTCTACCATACATACGATATACGATATGCATCATTATCTCTAAAATTATGTTTGTTGACTTACGACAAGACAGCGGATTTTGCATATTTTTAAACAGATTTTAATCCAAGTAGACCAAAGCAATTGTGCTCAACATTATATGTTGTGCCGACTCTACGTTTATAAAACGGCAAAACCTCGCCAGTCATTTCAAATTGACAGTAATTATTATTTCATAAGTTGAACCGTCAGCAAATTGCAAAATGCAGTGTTAAAAATTTGATCAAAACACAGTTGTCCTACTCTACTAAGACTAATTTTGATTTGTTGATTGTTGATGTTGAAGTAATGTATGTATCCAAGCCGGAGATATAATGTGTAAAGCCCATATTGTGTGTCAACAGCTTCCTGCATCAAATCAGTTTTTTTTTTTAACTGATACACCATTTCCAACATCTGCGTTTTAATATTAATAGGTACAATGTACTAGGATGGCGTCAGATAGAGCACTGAAAGGCCCGCATATAAAAAGAAGTCTCACAACCTGTGTCAATAAATCTATTTCGAAGATAGCCTACACTCAAAAAAAAAAACCAGTAAGGGCGCTGCAGTCGAGTGCCCCGACTACAAAATAGCCTGTTCATTTGTTTTCATTTATTTGTTTTTGAATTTTTGAATTTGAATGTAGCCGGTTTTTGTAACTGCTATTAAAGGCTCATCCAGGAAGTCGGCCACATTATTTAGTATGCAATTTCAGCGGCTTGAGACCTAACTAACGTCAAGCTCAATTGTTTCGCTTATAACTCCGGTGTTTTTTGTCCGATCTGATTGTACTTTTCAGAATAATTATATATTGGTTCTAGCCAGGGCTGTAAACCGGGTTTGAACCGAACCGGCTATATCGACTCGGCTGTTCACGCTGGTCAAGAATATATATGCTTTATGGGGTCGGAAATGTTTCCTTCTCCCTGTTACATATATTCGCACAACTTCATGACCCCCCTTTTCCCATTTTCAATGGGAACAGGGTATAAAATCAGACAAGTCGCTCTAAAATATAAAATAAAAGTACAAAAAAGGTGTCAAAGTTGTTCACCATATATTTTCGAAAAAAAACTTTTTTAATAGGACTGAGACTTTCTAAAATTAAAAAAATAGTTTCATGATTGTAGAATAATTTACAGATTTTAGAAATATTAAAATTTTCTAACCTCTAATTTATATTGGAATGGGATGTAAAAACTGAAGAGGGAGATAAGATTAGGATGCGTATAGTCCCTTAAATTTTATTTTTATAGGATATTATCTTTCTGTTGGTTCACTAATGTCTTCTTTTTGAAAATCATACTAAGGGGCCGTTTTGTCATGTTCATGTTTTTGCAAATCCAGGTTGATTTTACCCATTTGCATAGCTCATGCTCAAAATGAGCAGTGCTAATTCACCAAGTCTACCTAGATTTGCAATAACAGAAACATGAGAAAACGGCAATAAAATTAGTAATCATTATGTTATTTTTTCGAGCTCGGGACGTGGGGGAAACTTCAACACAAAAGGCATCTTATCGCATTCGACTCCTAAGCACGCGCATCAGTCACAGTAAACAATGCAATTAAATGCTAAGCACTATGCTGCCTCTTTTATATTACGAAAGCTGGGAAATCGAACTTGAGAATTGCAAACGGCGCTTTGAAAATCTGTATTATAACTTAGGGCGTATTTCAGAAGAATTTTTATAAATTTAAGAAATTTTTTCTCTTAAAACAAGGGCGCCTTACAGGCAATAATTGTTTTTTTTTGTGTTTGCATTCTTAATTCTACGAAAAATTCGCCCTTACAAAAACCGGCTACATTCAAATTCAAAAATTCAAAAACAAATAAATTAAATCAAATGAACAGGGTATTTTGTAGTCGGGGTACTCGATTGCAGAAATTGGGTCGAAATTTCTTGTAATGTCATTCCTCATCATTTAATAATAATTCAGAGCCTAAATGAGACATGACGCTTTTTACAATTGGCGGGGGCAGGAGGGGGCGTGGACAGAATTGAAAATAAACTTGATCTGCCTGCAAGTATAAGAATTTTGTGTCGCATACAGGTCAAACCTCTAACACTTACACAGTATAATGATATATGGCAAAACATGAAATTAACCAGCAGAGATCAAATTGATATTGCAATTTTTTTTCTTTGTAACTATGTATACTCTTTCCAATTCTCGAAGGGTTGTGGAAAATGCATTTGGTCAATTAACAAATCGCTTTCTGAGAATTGGATTGTTAAATTGATGCGATAAAATGTCAAACATTATAATGCCGTATTGTGTTTTCCACAGTTTCATAAGTGCTAATAACAGCGTAGTTCTGGATAATTGGGCGATCCTGGAAGATGAACGCCCACAGCCTGAAGAACCAAATGCTTCAAATGACTTCAATGTTCAACCAGAAAAAAAAGAGAACGCCACTTATAATTGTTCTAAAACTGCAAAATTAATTTAATTATGATACACCCGCTTTTTTTTTTTAAATAAAGAAATTGTCGTAAATCCACGCATATTCTGCTAGGCAGGAATTTATTCAATTTGGTGGAATTGAAGTGGTTATAAAATAAATATAGAGAAGAATTTCAATATAAATTAATTCTAAATGGTGTATATTTGGGCAACATTTTGGTGGTTGCTTTTGTTGTTGTGTTGGAGAGCTGTATCAGTGAACGTTGAAGTTTTAATATACGTTAATTTATTTTTTTCAATACCTTCTGGAACTTCGTTTCTTCCATTATAAATATGTAAAGACATCTCATGTGAGAAACACGACAAATGAAAACCAAAAAGGTTTAATAACCTTCTAAACTCTGTCATTTATTATCCGATCTTAATGAAAATTTCGGAGGTTGTAGATATTGGGCACAAACACTTCACTTCAAAAGTTATTTTAAAAAATTTTTATGGAGCGGGAGTTGGCGTGGCAAAAAATAAACTTGATTTGGGTACAGACAATAGGAGTCTGCATACTACATTTGATTGCTCCAGCTTTATGATATCGGAGATACTTCCTTCATTTCCAGGACGTAAGGATACCCGTTTTACTCTATGAGTAACGGGTATACACATCATCGTAAGTACTAAGCCTGACGAAATTTCTTTCAAATATATTTGGATTATTTGACAACAATTAAAAGGTTTTTTCTTCAGCTACACTGAAAAAAATATCTGAAATCAATCCGAAACGGGTTTAAAAAAACAGGGTAATCTTGAAGCCGGCTTCGAGTGATTAAAAAACAAAAGTGGGTGTAAAATTAATCTTTGCCTGGATCGGCTCAAGAATATCCGGGAATTCCCTGTTTTTAATCCCGTTTCGGATGATTTCGTTTTTCAGTGTGATAAAGCATTTTCTTCAACGAATTTTTAGTAAGATAAATTAGTCAATTTTAAAAGCTAGAGATATTACCAATTAAAGCTACATTTTCGAAGAATGGCGGGTAAAAGGAATCATCTTCGATCTCCGAAGTATTCACATTAATTTATTTTCCACTTTTTAGAAATTAAAATTCATTATTTTTCTAAATATAAAGAAAGTTTCAGGTTTTGCTTAAACTTAGAAAAAAATACGCTAAAATTGAATTTTTACCAAGTTTAAGTTTAGTTTTTTTTTTTTTTAAATACGGGTAATTTTTTAAAATACTTTCGAAAAATGACTGCGAGTTAAAAAACAAACATTGCACTGGCTAGGGCTAGAAAATCGACCTAAACTTAACAAATATATAAAAAGGAACCGCTTGTAAATCTCAATTTCGAATTGCCTACTTTCGGAATATTAAAACACGGCAGTGGCTGATTTTCGGCTTGCTGATAAAAATATAAAATGTTGAATAATTTTTGGAAATTTCAAGATATCAAGCTCATATTTTAGATGTACAATATCTTTAATCTTTAAAATAAATTCAGAAAAATCGAATAATAAATGGCAGTTATAAAGGTTATCAAAATGCTGCATACTTTTTATAGCAGCAAGCGCTTTCTGCCAACATAATATCGATGTATTTACATTAATGTTAATGCTCTGTTGGTTAACACAGGAAAAGGCTTTTGCAATATAAATTAAACTTTCGCTCTCTGATTGAGCATGATTCTTCATCTGTCACTGTTTCTGCTCATTTTGAGTGCAATGCCCTCGGTGTTTTCTCTCTGTGTATGCTTTGATGCAATTGCCTGACAACAAAAATTTACTTTGCTCTTCAACTCAAAGTGTTGTGTGTTCAGTACTTAATACTCTTAGAAGTTTCCAGCAAAAGGTCGAAAGTTTATTGCGTAACCGGAAATTATAATTAATTGACAGATGGCAACTTTTTTCTTTGGAGAGTTTTTTTTTTTAATCTGTTCACTAATTTTAGCTTTGTTTAACAGAGTCGATCCAACTGATAAGACACAATTAGCCACTTCAAAATTTGCCAACTTCAGCATTAAGTTGTAAGCAAAACACTCAAATCTATGGATAACCAGTCATTAGCTTGCTTAATTGCCATCAATTTTGTTTGCTTCTTATCAAAGTAATGGAGTGGAAAATATTGTGTATTAAAAGAGGCAACTGGGGAATAAAGAAACAAGCAAAATGAGTGTATGTCAGAGAGAGAGAGATGTGGAGGGGAAAGAACTTCAACTTAAAATGGCAATCAAGATGTTTTATTATGAGAATTGTAAGTAGAAAATACATTAAAACGCTGATTTCAGCTGCTACTGCTGATTATTTCAATATGAGTGTTTGGAATAAAAGATGGTATTTTTATAACAGCAGCGAATAAACTATTTTCCATAAAAATGCTTTTTCAGTTGGTGAGAGTTAAGATTATTAAATTAACTTTAAGGAGGTCACCACCCCCACCACAGTAGTTGCCTTTCCTCTATCCTTCTTTTAAGCACATTCTCAAAAAAGTCGACTGCTACCTTGCATGTTCAAGTTAAGTCAACATCGACGACTTCCGTCTAATATAAAATATAGAAAAATGTATCGATATTATGCCTCGAACTTGCCAATGAATTTGAGTTCGTTCAACTGTGACGCACATTTCGTCACTGGTATCAGGCTAGCATCTGTTTCAATCAGACTTTATATTTTGATAACGAATAATGGCATTTTTAATATAAATGTCATTTTCGGTTATATCATTGACCAGAGATAATTATAAATTTACTTTAATAATTACTCAACCTGTCGGTGGATTTACATGAAATGCAAATTTCCATATTTCCTGGCCAACTTGAATATTACATTTTTTGGTTGTAAACATTTTGGTATGTGGGCGAAATATTTCTTTAATGGCCAAGTGTCTCGCCGGTTCATAGCATTTTTAATACCAACTAAGCCAACTATTAAAAGCTAGCCGGAAAGGCTTTTATTTTGCGGATTTTGTGTGTCAGCGGTTTCGGTTTAATTTGTGAAACTTACTCACACACCGCACCAAGATTATGGTCAGCTGGCCAAACTAAAATCCTTTCAACTCGAATGGCTTTTAGGCAGACATGAGAGCAGAGGATAGAGAGTAAGAGGATGGGAAAAGTGAAGAGGTGGAAATCCCCATGTCACATTAGTACATATTAGTTGGCCAGTCGAAAGTGTTTGGCGCTGTTGGCCATTAGTGGAACCTGAATTTGGGCCTTCAGAAATTGTGCCACCAGAAGATGCACGGAGGCGTACGCAAGCTGAAACTTGAGTTCGTATCTTTAAACGAATGCGAATAAGTTATAAGTAAGTGCCATGCCCAGAACCGTGTCCTAGCTGGTGGTGTCCTGTCATGCATCAAAACATTTAATTAAATTGAAACCGATGCGACGACATTCGCACAAGCCATGGACGCAGTCAAAGGGGGTAAAATTCAGCAATAAAAATGTATTTCCCTGCTCCACTGGCTGGAATCATGAACATCTTTACAGGTCTCATCTGGACAGCTACCGCACTATATTTGCTCTGTATGCATTTAAACGAAGTTTGTCCAAAACAACTTTTGCGAATCATGTGCATATTTTAATGATTTTCAGCTTCTCCATTCAACCTTGCATTGTCCCTCCCGTTCACCGATTCGCCACTACAACTACTTGCCTTGGATGCCAATGTCTTCTTTCTTCGCTTTTGTTACTCAATTTACACATAATTGCAATAAATTGAATGAGCCAGTGGGACGAGAAGGGCGCACCAATTTACTCTTGTCCAATATTCCGACCTTTAAGGGTAAATATAAAGTAATGCAGGGCAACGATTGCGCCATCTTCGTCGAAATCTTTGTGAGAGAGTTAATTTTTATACCCTTTTGGAGGCAAGGCTTTTAAGGAAAACACAAACATCATTAAGCTGCATACTTATACTTGAAATGTGGCTTGAATTTAATTAAAATATATCATTTTGATATCACATTTATAAAAGGCAGCTCAGTGAGGGAGGAGTTAAGGAAAAATGGGGATTGGTATTGGTGTCCAACAAGATTTAAGTGGGTTTTCTAATAAATTTAATAAAAATCTGTTAAAAAAAAACTATATTTATCAATACTTCTTCAAAACAAAGCAAAATTTAAAAATAAAACTTAATAAGGGTGCCTCAATCTTGACCATTTCGGTCATTCCAGTCATCATGAAAAGAAATAGACTATTGCTGGGATAGAGTAAAACATTTTTATACTCTGTACCGTAGGTACACAGAGTATTATAAGTTGGTGCAAAAGTATATAACAGCCAGAAGGAAGCATCTCCGATCCCATAAAGTATATATATTCTTGATCAGTATCAACAGCCGAGTCATTTCCGTTTCATTTAAATTTTTACATGATCTTAGTTCGATTCATGGATGAATGTAAAAGAAAGAATGAACAAAATTTCAAGACAAGGAGTCCATTTGAACATTAGATATCATGATATCGAAAACAACACCGCGCTTTTAAAGTTTCAACAGCACTGTAAATGTATCTGATACCTCCTTACAAATGTGCATTTTGTTTTAAAAAAAAAACGGCGGAATGAGTTGTACGTGTACTAAAATATATGTAGATTATTAAACCAAGGCTGCAAACCTTTAAAATTATCCATGAGGTTCGGTCCGGGGGTTCGAATCCATTGTAAAATCCAAGGTTCGGTTCGCGGACCGGTTCTTAGAACCCCTGAACTCAAGGTTCTGGTTCGAACCTTGGTTCGCTTGCACATAGAAGAATAGTTTGACTTTTGAATCATATATACGTTTAAAATGAATCATATTTACCTTTTATCCATATGCTTAATCATAATGATCGTTACTTAATTTATTTCAATTATCAACTTTTAGAATCGACTTTGTTTCGGTTAATTGGCACTATATCTAGCTCCTGGTAGATATAGTGCCAATTAACCGAAACAAAGTCATCAAGTTCACAAGTTCATCTATACTAGCTCTTAACTGCTCGTTAAACTGATACCTGAGTTGCTGGTACAGCTAGTATAGTAAAAGGAATATTTTATAAGCCTTTGTTATTATGACCTCACCGAAATGTTGAAACATTTGTCGATGGATGTCATCTTGGACAATTTGTTAATGGAATCTGTAACATCATTCACAAATTTTATATTTGATATTTGTTTATAGCATTCATAAACTTCTCGCCTTCGCAATCAGACGTTGAGTCATTGTTTTCTCGAATTTTGAAAACTCTCATAAGGCATATTAAATTGGTGAACCGAACCTCATTTTTCGAAAAAGTGGTCCGGTTCGGGTTCAGGTTCGAGGAGTCAAAAAGACGCCTGGTTCATGGTCCGGTTTGCGAACCCCAAAAAAGCCGAACCGAACCGGTTCTCAAGGGTTCGGGTTCGGACTGGTTTGCAGCCTTGTATTAAACCAAAATTGAAAAAAATGTATATCATCAAAATTCTAGAACAGAATACCCCCTTAACTCAAGTCACATCTGTTCAATTGGCTCGCACGCCAGAACCTATATCTGCCATTGCGCTGTAATTGTGTAAAGGGTCCTTGTTGAGCTAGTTAACAGCACAGATCTATCTGTAAGTAACCGATTAAAATGCCACAGTGAGCAAAGCTCATTTAGTTTACATCTAACATAAAATCCACCGACACAACTTACAACTTTTACAAAAAGTTATCGGAGGTAAATAAAGTGGACACCAACAATCCTTAAATTTTAAATATGAAAATATTGACTAGTAGTGACTAACACAATCGATATAGGTCTATTTGTACTTGTAGTGCTGGGATAAATCAATAAATTAAATTAAATGTTTAATTAAAACAGTCATAAAAACTTACACAAATTGATTGCCATAAATATTTTCGAAATATTTGTTTCCTTAAATATTTTATACATATGCTTTCCATGCCATCCAAATTGGGTTGATAAAAAAAGCACGCTTTATTCACACATTCTTTTAGCAGCAAAAGGCGCACACATGGTTAAAAGCCTTCAGGCGGAAGTATTTACATCTGGAAATTGGAAGCGAGCCCCAAACGAGATAAAATGTTAAAACAACTAAAATCAATGAAAAGTACTGTGGTATCTGTGTTTCACACCTGCTTAAAAGCGAATATAACTTTTTAAGTCTTTGGTGAAAAAGCTGTAGAAGATGTATTAAAGATATAAATCTTTTATAATGACAAGTCTGGTTGGGTTTCTAGAAATTACTAAGTGTAGATAAGTTTTAATACAAGTGTGAATAACAGACCTTAAGAGTTTGTGTTTTTTTTATTATTTTATACTTTCTTGTTGTCCCAGGAATTTTTAGAGGGTCTTTTTCGGCCCAAAAGTCGCTTGCTAGCATTGCTTATGCTTGTGAGCAGGGGTTTTTCATCATGGCGCAAAATCAAATTATTGTTTTTTCGCAATTCCGGGAGTATAACTTGACTATAATACATCCCATCTTCACCATTCCATCGGAGGATCGATAAATCATACTACACTCTAAATAAAAAACAGCCAAAATCGCCTAAAATTTAGAAATTTGCCCCAAAAAAAAAGGGGTCACAGGCGATTCGCCATCGAAGGAGACTGCCAATACTACTGAGAAGTGTGCAAACCCCTTATATATTTTTTTTATAGGATATTTTCTTTCTGTTGGTTCACTACTAGTAATCATTATTTTAGTTACTAACTTTACCTTGCCTGGGACTCGAACTCGGGACATCGGGGAAACTTCAACACGAAAGGAATCTATCTTATCGCACTCGACTGCCAAGCTCGCGAGTGGGGACAGTAAATAACGCAGTCAAATTGCTAAGCATTCAGCTGCCTCTTTTATATTCCGAAAGCAGTGAATTCGCACTTGAGAAGTACATGCGGTCTTTTTAATTTTTCTAAATTTAAGGGCGGTTTTCTAGACTATTTTTCTATATTTTAGGGCGATTTTCTCAGCATGCCGAATATTAGTTGCCCCTTTTATATTCCGAATGCACGGAATTCGTACTTGAGAATTACAAGGGGTGTCTTTTTAATATTTTTCTATTCTTTAGGGCGATTTTCTAGACGTTTTTATCTATTTTTTAAGGTCGAATTTCTAAATGTCTTGTCTAAATTCGCCCTATTTGCAGTGTATTTTTTTTTCTAAATTCAAGGGCGAATTCGCCCTTAATATGAGAAAGTATTTAGGAGTTTTTTTTTAAAATCTACCCTAAATTTAAGAAAAAATAAAAAAATTTCTAAATTTAAGAAATTATTATCTAAAAATTCTTGTTTAGGGTTGTTTTTTCTAAGTTTAAGAAAAAACTGTCTAAAATTAAGAAAGAAAAATTATTTAGGGTGCATTTCTAAAAACTAGAAATAAAATTTTTTGAGTGTAATTACTAAATATGTATAGAAGTTACGAACCTTCAAAATTGTGGAAGATGCTACTGATAGATGACAATTTTAGATGGGTTAATATATAGTTTATAGGGTTTCAGCTTATTAAATATAAATCTGACTAAAATTTTCCTTACTTTCACTCTTTTCTTTAATGTAAAATTGTGTCCATTCTTATTAAACTAGTCGTTCATAATATTCTCATCCGAAAGTTTATTGATTCCGGTTTGACAGCTTTAATAAATGAAGAGGAAACCAGAAAATAAACCAGATTTTCTGGACTCTCTGTTTTAATTTTAGCACAAACGGAACTGAAAAGTTTGACAAAACTAACAAAGTTTTCCATAGAAAAGTGATTTTGTAATTATCTCAAAAATTGTAACCAAATGTGTGACACAAACATAAAGGAAAATAATTAAAAATGCAAATAAGAATTCGGAAATGTTCTGCATTTAATTTGTACTTCGGTTTAATGAGTAACTGCGTCAATGGGGTAACAAATATTTATGCAGGAGCCAATTATTTTGGATGAAATTGTTTATGTGGCTTTTCGATGGAAAGCTATTTTATTTGTTAACAAATAAGAGAAACTGTTCAGTTCAATTAAGTCCATAGAGTTAGCTTGAATAACACATTCAGTTTGGTGTTTACGCAGAGAGTGACGCCAGGTAATTAGAATGACAAAACACATTTAAATAGTATAATGAGGTCCCGGCACGCGATGCAAGTGCTTAAATCACAAACGTCCATTAAAATTGGGAACAAATTGGTGTTTTTTTAGATTTAAGAATTTATTTTGTCAGTTTTAAGTAACTCGGTAGCAAACTTCATAAAATAAACTGCAAGAGTATCTAAATATCCACCTTTATTTAGCTTTCGTTTTTGCTATGCATGGCCACTATGCATAAATATCTTCTTGATAAACTCAAGCCGATAAGATAAGGGGCCAAGAACTCTGGCTCCGTCTTCTCTGCAACACAATGCCGGCAATTTGTGTACAACAGGTCGTATGAGTGCTACAACTATTTATGTTTGCTGCGGCTGGTATCTTAATAAAGTGTTGCCGCTTTTGTTGCCTTCTTTTGTGTGTTTGCTCTATTGCTTTAAATGGTACATAATACTTAGCCATGGTCAATTTAAGTGGCCCATAGACTGGGGTAATTGCTTGGCTCCATTGAAAATGATGGTTGCTAAGCTTTAAGCCTGAAAACTTTATGAGAGTAATGGGAGCACGTAGCAGAGTCGAAGACATTTTTTAGCTAAGCCTCACGTATAACAACATCTGGAAGTAACAAATGGAAACAAAAGTTTTAGTATAAAATTTAACAAAACAAAAATGCGACTTAATTTATTTTTGGATGGGAAATATGGGAGAAAATTTTTAAATTTTATACAATAAGAGCGAGCGCTTTCGACATTTCTTGCAAACTATTCTCAAGTAAACTTTGGCAGTCTGAGCAAGAGTAAGATGGATTTACCTTTTTCAAGCTACGAGAAATTGTTGTGAACAATGTTGTTAACGTCGGTAGTGCCCTCTGGGTGCCTCCAGCTTTTAGAAGCTGGAAGCCGAAATTTGGTATACTCTTATTTTAGTTTTCAGACCAGTCAGACCTGGATGGTCAAACGAAGTCTTCTATCCTCTCAAAGTTCTGAGCCTGAACCTGAGTCCGAACTGGTCCTTGCTGTTTTGAAAACTCACAAACAAAAATTTTAGCCAATTCATCAATCAACCAAAGAACTTATGTCTAATGTCGTTCTTAATATTTCTCAACTTTTACCGATAATAGAAAATCTTAAGTTCTATAGACCTTTGCCGATAATTCTGATGTGGCTTACCTTAAAAAGGGAGCAATCTGGTCAGTAGAAAGTAGAGCCCTGCCTTAGTTAAGTGAAAGTACCATTTGCTCCATCTTTAAAAAAACAGTTTAAGTAAATTTAGACCCGATTTCTAATTTTCTACATATAGCTAGCTCTCACATAAACCTAAAATCAAAGTTTGTCTGACACATAGCGGCTTTTTAGAAGATGAGACATTGGCCCTAAGTCTGAAATTATGTTTATTCTAGCTAGTCAGTTCATACCCACCCAACATTTGGAAGATTATTTTCACAAAAATCATCTTGATGAGTCGTTTTCGACCACTTTTGATGATTGAAAAAAAATACCTATCATGTGCGATTAAGCGAGACTCGAAAATTACTTGTAATATGCTCAAAATGTGATTTGGCGATATACGACTACAAAATGACTTGAAACTGATCAGAAGAACGGGTTAAAATCGACTCTTCAAGAAGAATCGAGGGCAGGGTACCATTTTCGCCCGACTAAAGTATATTTTATGATCGGAAAACGAGCGCATTTATGACTACTTTAATCAGCCTTAGCACTCGCAAAAGACTCGAATGTGATCAAAAATTACACAAAATGTTTGCTGCTATGATAATTATCACTCCCAGTACACTCAGCTTCAAACAGATCAAAAAGAGCTTAATAGTTAAAAATTTCAATTTTTGGAAGACTAATGAATCTTTTAAAGTTGGTGAAGAATTTTCTACTAGGAAACATTTTTTCGAATTATTTTGGTTTCGCACTAAAGTACCATTGGTACTATTACATTCTGTAAGCCTTTTAAGAAGGACCGTTTTTAACTTAAAAAAAAAAACTTTTTTGCCCAACTTCCTAAGTACAATTTTTTTCTCGACCTTCGGATTTCTCCACATTCCAATTTGTTTTAGTTTTGTAATAAAAAAAACTTTAAAAAGTAGTCAAAATATATTCGTAATATTTCTAATATGTCTATACACTCAGAAAAAAACCTCGTTCCAAAACCCAGCCCAAGCGGACTCCTTTTTAAACCATTTCGTTCGTGAATTTTTGTTCACAAGACAAGCCCGACGTTCACGGAAAAACTCCGCCGTGATTGTTGCTCGCTCAGTGCTAAACCCTATGGCTGCATTCTTCACTGTGATTTATCGCAACGTCTCGCGTGAGGTCGTTGGTGGAGTCGGTTGAGATGCTGCCTGTCGTGTAAAGCGTGAGGTCCCTGGTTCAATCCCACGCCGCCGAGTAACCTTAAGTTTTTTGTTTTTTCTTTTAAATAGCGAGCACAAAAGGTCTTAGAACATGCCCATGCCGTTCGAAAAAATGTTCATAATATGAGAACCACTGTTCACGATTTACGAAAAAACGGGATTACTCTACTTTTGTCAACGAATGGTCTTGTTTTCGGTAGATTTTGAACGGATTTTTTCTGAGTGTACGTGTTGGCCCATTTTAACACAAATTTCTTGGGAACCTATCAAGTCTTAATATGTCGAAAACCAAATTCTACTCTCGATTATCTCAAAACTGGTTCCGGAAAATATCAGTAGTAAATATTTACCTATTTAAAAATTTTGTGGCTTTACTTGTAATACCCTGCCTTGGGGAACCGGGTACAGCTTCGGCTTTTCTTTCAAACCTTCCACAAGCGAGGAGGCAGGTCGCGAAAACCGCATAAATTCTGAGCAGATTCCTTTTTAATATTATTTATTTTGGAAAAGCCATTTCTGAGAATAGTTCGGAAAAATTGTACCTTTTATTCTTTGCCTCACTTTAATGGGCGCTACAATAAAAAAAACGAAATTTTATTTTCTAAATTCATTTATCACACTGCTCCACAAAATCAAACTTCTTAAAAAACCCGTGATGAGATCTGTAAATTCTGATAGAATGAATAGAAAAATTCTCATTTCAAGCACGAAAATATAAAAAAACAAGAAAGAAAGTCGGTCAAGCCCGACTATAGCATACTCTGTACCAACGAAATTCTACGCTCAGCATAAATTTTGATGCTGCAGTAGTAGCTGAAAGCAGCTCTGCTTCTGCGCTGCTGCAGCGAACAGTCTTTTGATCATAACTCGAAAACCGTTCATCCAATCTTCATCATTCCTTTGGCAGATCGATAAGTTATCCTAATAACTAAATATGTCCAGAAGGAACAAGCCATCTATCTTCAAAACTGTGGGAGATATGACGTTTTTTCTAAATTGCGGGGGCGGCAGGGGGCGTGGCCAAAATTGAAAATAAACTTGATCTGCCTGCAGACATAAGAAGCATATGTCCCATACATGTCAAGCCTCTATCTCTTACCATCTCTGAGATCTGTGCGTTCATACGGACAGACGGACAGACGGACATGACGGACATGACTCGGCTGTTGATGCTGATCAAGAATATATATACTTTATGGGGTCGGAGATGCTTCCTTCTGGATGTTACATACTTTTGCACAAACTTATAATACTCTATGTACCTACGGTACAGAGTATAAAAATTCATAAAAGAATGTCAATGGATAAACCGCTTTACATAGTCCAGACTTAACCTTAGATCTGTTTGGTAATGTAACCAAATGCGTTACTGTTAAATGTAGCAAATGCCCCTACAATGCAACCAATCATTTAATGAACAAACTAAATTTATCGAGCCGGGATGAGGCCATCGATTTGGGATTGAAATTCCTCATAAAATTTCTCTTTAATGAGCACATGAAATATATTTCGCCTAAAGCATATTCCATGTTTGGTTTCGAAAGGCGCAATGCGAGCTAATTTATGGACGCTAGTGCTGCATTTGTGCGCTCCAAGTTGGAATATGCTTAATTTATTTGGAATCCATCTAGTGCAATTCACATAAAGAGGCTCGAAAGGGTACATTAAAAATGTTTGAAATTTGCACTTCTTCACTTATAAGACAAGCGAAATCTCGCCAAAATTTAGACATTCGCTTTAAAAAGGGAGTGAAGGGCGATTCACCAGAAATTTAAAAATGAAGAAAACATTTTCCATAAGCAGAAAACTACATTTTCTTAGTTTAAGGAAATTTTTTTTCTATATTTTAGAAGGGAAATAATAGTTGTTAAGTGTTGGAGAGATATGAAGTGCTGGCAGTAGAGGGAGAGATGTGGAAGGGACAAAGTGAGGTTACTTAATAGAACTTTCTATGGTACATTTTCGATTTTTAAAACATACAATTAGAAATAATTCTTTTTCCTACAAACTTACTTTTCTTAATTAAAAAAAAGTGTACACCTTATTCTTTTTTAATCCTTTCTCGCCATATTGTAGTAGGTGTCCCCTCTTGCATGTCTCAACCCAGAAGATCGGAGAACTATTGCGTCAGTAATGCTTATGAACGATCTGGGCTTAGGTTGTACTGACTATCCTTTCTCGATGGGCAACATAAGCTTGAGTGTACAAAGCAGCAGTGATATATCTTTTCCACCTTTTCCTCACCAAATTTCACAAACCATTCATGAAGGCTCAAGAAGAGACTCCATGCTCTTTGACTTCAACCACAAGAAGTGAATAATGAAGAAACTGCTAGCAGAGTATTTGTACTCCATTCAATTTAATTCCACGGAAAACTCATCTACATATGTTTTCAGATGGCTAAGATTCCTAAAAAACTTAGCTCATTATGCCCACTTTTAAGTGTAACATTCAGAGATGTCCTTAAATCCTTATTTTATTACCCTAACTCATCTCTTAATGCACTCATTGCAAAAATCTCCCTTAAATCTGCTTCGAAAATTGTGTTTATTTTCTGACTTTTAAACTTCTTTCTGCACAAGGATCTCTCCTAATCCCAACAATTTTAGCCTTTTATGCCCGGTCTTAAGTCTAACTTTCTGAAATGACCCTATTTACATATTTTTTTTTAGACCTTTGAAGATGCGGAAACTTAAAAAATTTTTCATTTAGGTGTCCTTCTATATGATGTATAAAAAATGTATATTAAGTTGAGTCCGTTGAGTTCAAACACAATAATAAGTATAAGTGCACCTTTTTAGAGGAATTTAACCGCAGGCTTTTGTTTAAGCCAATGCTATTTGATCTAGCTTAGTCTTAAAATATTGATCATACTGTCATAGAAAACTTTTTCACACCAAAAACGCATTTTTAAAGCTTTGACACACAGGCACAGGCCTATTAAGAGGTCGTTGAACAGTTGACAGCTACATGGATTCGGAATTAATAAGGAATTTATGTTAGAAAACCGATAAAATCATACAAAAACTATACATCCATAGACTCGTTAGTGAATTGAACCGAAAGGAACCGTTTTAATATGTGGTTTTCAGTTCGGTTCAGCGTTTTCGAAGGGGCTCCGGTTCGGCCTGCAGATCAATTTTCCGCTGGAACTGCTGCTTACAGTTTAGTACCGGCTTGCATTCCTAATAAAAAGTTAATTAAATTCAAAGTTAATTTGAGAATGGCTTAAAATAAAGGTTCTATGCAAATTGATATAATATCTAGAGTTTATGCCAAGAAGTGAGACCACTTTTACGCGGTTCTGTATCTTGCAAGATGCCTCAAAAAACTTAACACATTTCGTAGTTAAAAAAAAGTTGAGTAGTTTGCAAACCACAAATTCAATAATATCCTCTGGTCCATTCTGAGACAACTCAACTAAAATCCGTCTAATGAAAGATGTAGCTTTCATTTCAAATATTTAGTATAAACACACAAACAAATTAAAAGTGTTTTAACAATTAAATTCCTATACACAGATACACTTAAACAACAGAATTGAATTTTAGAAACAGATTGCCCACCAGGCGACTTGTCGTTCCTCAACCGTGTTGGTGTGTGTGCAACTTTTAAACGTTGCCTTCGCCTTCTGTTTTCAGTACAAATATCGTATGTAAGCATATCTGATTGTATACATTGCGGTGTGTTTATCAGCCAGTTTGTTATTTATATATTTGCCAGAATTTGTTAAATATTTGTAGGTGTGAAAGAAAAACACATACGCGTAAATAAATTTTCACGCTTTCGAGCTTTTCATAGTGAAGCTCATTAAACAATCATTTTGATGAATTTTACTCATTTTCTAATTTCACATATTTGGCCAAGCATGTGGCCAATTTTCGGTTCAATTTTTTTCCCCATTTACTCGTATGTGTGAGTGTGAAAATTAAAAATGCCTCGTGTGTGTATCTGCGTTTAGGCGCCTGGTAATTACGATCCAAGTTCATTTCCATGGGGCATGTGCACACAAAACACAGGGAAAACAAATATGAAGCTGTAGCAACCGCCTTATTGCAAATGCCCAGCTAGTAGCCTCCTGCGCTGGTTGCATCCAATTGGCCTGTGGACCAACAGCTAAGCCGCGTGCGGGACCCTTTAAGACCGTAGCTCTTGCGGGATGGGGGGGTTGTTGCCGCCGCTGCAGATCTCTACTACATTTGATTTTATTTTAGAGTCCCTTCTGAATCTACCTAAATGAGACGATCCTCAATCAAAAATAAACACCAACCTGGTTAAGAAGGGTTCTAACTGATAGCTAAACCAAGGCAAAAACTTAAATGGAAAAAAAATATTAAAGCACACTCTTATTTCGGAAAATAGGGAGCAGTGGACTTTGGTGTTGTTTGCCACGCTCCGCTTTCTGCACCCACCCAACCATGGTCTTCCCGGTGGTAGTTCTCGGAAGACCCCAATATTTGTTAGGTATTCATTTCAAATTATGTTCCCATGTCCACGGAAAAAAATAAGTCTCTAGAAATTCATTTTCAATTCGATATTTAATACCCTAAATTCATTTGGTATGGGTATTTCCATTTACTTCCATGGGTTAACAATCGGTTCATATGATTTGTGCTTAGATGCTAAACTTCTCAAACTGCCCTCGTATGGCGTGAATAGTACATTTCATTTTTAAGAAAACGGGAAATTTATCATAATTAATTGGCGGTAATGAGGAATATAATATAGAGGTTTAATCAAAATAAAATCTAAGAAAATAGAAGGAAAATTTAATGGACATATTCTTCGTATCGTTCAATGTTTAAAATCTTTTGTTTTGGATGTCGCTGATCACCATGCGCGCATGCTTTGTTTTCGTAAGCCAGCAACCACACACCTTCTTATCGGGATTCCGTTTCGTTACTGCTGGGGCAGATCCATAATCAAAACAAACGACGCAAACGGTCTTGCGAGGGTTTTGCGAAACAAACCAAAAGCAACCGCACTTTAGCTCCTGAACCAACAGTAAATTATATAAAGCTGGCTTGGCCACTCATGCCAATGTAAATGATTGATTTATATACTTGATAAACAGCGGTAAACCCACAGGTTACCCACACAAGGCAATACTGAACCGGA
>JAWNNM010003076.1:0-34442 GCA_035044965.1 Lordiphosa andalusiaca
TTCGTGCCAAAAGTTGTAAGATACAGGTATGCATATGTAATGTTAACTAGTGAAATAAATTCGACTGTATTTCGAACAACTGAGCAGACTATGATTTTACTTAAATAACAGTTTTAACAGTTTTGACATCATTTTGACAAACTTAAATTTTGCTGTGGCAAAATTAATAGTTCAATGGAAATATCCAAATAATTCTTAAGCAACTTAATAAAACATATTGTAACCTTCGATCTTAAAATATTTTATTTAAATATGTGTGCATGCACTCATGTCGACTAAAAACAAGCTATATTGACAATAGCCATTCCGGGAATGAAGGCAGCTAAATTCTCACCACTGATCTATCGGTCGAGCCCATAACGATAGATTGTGATGCGGTAACAGCTATATCGTGTATCGAGTAGTCGTTGTACTCAGGAGTGCAAGTACTTGGTGAGGGCCTAAAATTATTAAATTGCTAAAGAAAAATAGAGTATGTAGCCAGCTTAAGTGGTATAATTTCACTAAAACTGTGTGCAAACACAACAATTGCGTCTTATAATCTACTGAACTTCAACCATCTGCCACAAAGCAAGAAAATCTAAAAATCTTCAGTTTGCCAAATTACATAATTTTTGCTCGCATAATTTTTGCGGTGTTTTTGCTCTGTAAAATTAACATTAAGAGGCAGTGGCTCCAGCACAGCACCACCAGTCCATTACTTGCCATCGCAGCAGCTTGCCGAGAGATTTACTCTCATTTCAACTCAGAGGCCAAAACCTAACCTCATCATCTGCCTAATTGTTGTTGTTTTTCTTGCAGTTTCTGAACCATGGCCGCCAAACGCATTGCCCAATCCTCGATCAACTGGTCCGCTCTGGCCGAGCGTGTGCCAGCCAACCAGAAGACCAGCTTTGGTGCCTTCAAGACCAAATCGGACATCTATGTGCGCGCCGTCATGGCCAATCCAGAGACGGCACCAAAGATTGATTGGGCTCACTACAAGCGCTTGGTACCCGTTGCTGGTCTGGTCGATAGCTTCCAGAAGCAATACGATGCTTTGACGGTGCCCTATCCCAAGGACACATTTTCGCACCAGGTGGATGCCGAAATCAAGGAATCGCAGGGCGAGATTGCTGCTTACAAGAAGGCCTCCGAGCAGCGTATTCAGAACTATCAGAAGGAGATTGCCCATCTGAAGTCGCTGTTGCCATACGAGCAGATGACCATGGAGGACTACCGTGATGCATTCCCCGAGAGCGCATTGGATCCCCTCAACAAGCCGACTTTCTGGCCCCACACACCCGAAGAGCAGGTGGGCTACAAGTCCAAGGAGCAGCTGGATGCTGAGGCTCAGGGACATCATTAAGCGGGAACAGCAACAAGAGCAGCTTGGTCGATTCGAAATGTTAAAAGTAAATTAAAATAAATAAATTGAAATCATTTCAAATGGATAAATTGCATTATTTGTAGATTTTTTCTTTTGGGAATTTCATTCAAATTCTCTAAAAATGTTGCCATTCGACATTGTTTACAGTTTCGTGGTGAATGGCAAGTTTCTTAGTGACGGACTAAAATCTATCGTTTGAGTTTTGAGTGATTTTAATAACTAATTCCAATGAAATAAAAATAGTTAAAAAAAACTTTCTTAATTGCAAATGCTAGTACTTTAACTTGTTCACACTTGTTAACAGTTCACACTGTGAATATGTATCGTGAGTCGCGTCCGTGCTTAACATCATCAAATTCGACACTCTCCCACCTCTACTCGTATGACAAAGCGAAACAAAGGCCATCAGCGACCAACAGGAACACAACGAACTCTCTCCCCAGGATCGGCGGCGCTGCGCATGAACTATTTAACAATTTTGCTGTGCAATCGAAAACCGACTATGCTCTCGCGCCGGAGCAAGGAGAAAACGCAGGCACACAAGGAGGGCGTGGTGGGCAAATATGTGAAAAAGGAGACGCCGCCGGAGATTCCGGTGATCAATGTGTGGACCACGGAGCAGCGGGCCAATAAAAAGAAATCGCTGCAGCGCTGTGCCAGTACCTCGCCCAGCTGCGAATTCAAGCCGCGCAGCTCGAGCACCAGCCGGAACACCTATTCCTGCAATGATGCGCAACCGGATTACTACCACGCTCGTCGCGCCCAAAGCCAACTGCCCCTGCAACCGCACACGCACTCACATCTGCCGCCGCACCCGCCGCTGCAGTTTCGGGCCAGCAACCACAGTTGCCAACAGTTGGGTCCAAGCAGCAGCAGCGGCAACTATGTGAATATCGAGCAGATTGAGCGCATGCGGCGACAGCAATCCTCACCATTGCTACAGACGCCCACGCCCACAAGTGGATTTCAACGCAGCTATTCCACCACCCAGAAGCATATGCCGGGAGCCAGCTATGATGCGGATCAGGGTCTATTGAGTGCGTCCTATGCGAATATGTTGCAGTTACCCAGACGTCCACACTCGCCGGCACACTATGCCCTGCCGCCACCGCAGCAGCAGCATTTTGGCTCCACCCTGCGCCAGCCGCGCTACCAGCACAACCGGTAAATAGTTCCAGCTGGTTACGCACTCCTGAATCATTTTTTTTGCTACATACTGAATGGTCATTTGTTAAACAAGTTCATTGCGTTGATACTGCCATCACATTAATATGCAAATTCTAATTCAAATCCCCTTAGAAGGATCTACCTGTTGACCTGTTACTTAAAGAATGTGAAGACTCGTTCCTTTATCAGCTTATAAAAGCTCAGGACTTCTTCCGATTCTCGACAAAGGACGAAAAAAGCGGCCTTTTTCGGTTCTGAACCTAACCGCTAGTTCCAGCCGACTAACTTAACCACAAAGCTAACCATTCCATTCGAAAATGCTAAATCGAACCCAAATCCACAAGGCAAAACGGCTCGGTTCAAAAGTTTTCGGGAATTTGAATCGATATCCAAGATAAGTTGCCGGATTAATGTAGCTGCCAACCACTTCAAAACATGTACGTCTCCTGCAATTGTCCGCCGTCATAATATGTCTGCCATCAGTTAACATTCCCTCTTTGAAACAGACCAATTGCTTTTTGTGGGTATCCCATTTCTTTTAAGAAACTCTATTCTAATAAGAATGTTTATCGTGATCCTTTAAATCATAACAGCTTTAGCCAGGAGCATTGCAAATCCGAATATTCAAATGTTCTCGAAATATTCATTTCGAAATGGTCCTAAAGTCACATATTCACTTTAGAAAACCATTATATTTCAAATGTAGGAGGAAAATATATATTAGATAAGCATTGACCCTTTTTGAAAAAGCTTTTTGGTTTAAAATAGCCATTTCTGACAATATGTTCAATATTTTCAAGATAACCTAGACCACAAAAACAAGCGGTTCACACACAAACCTGGGGCTTAATACCTTTAAAAACCAGAAATTATGTTTTATATTATGTTTGAACTCACTTCATCAAATAGTTAACTATAGTATGCACCTAGATATATGATTATTCAAGCTTCTGCACTTTAAATAGTCCAAAAATATAACGTTCTGCTCAGATTTAAGAAAATTCCTCAATTTAAGACTTAAGATTGGGCTGAAAAGGATTAGATTTGGCGTACTTAGGATGAACCTTTAACAAAAAGCAGTTTTTAAAATCACTTGGGACTAGCGACAAAGTTAAAAGATCAAAAAATATCTATTCGAACAGATTGAAGAGAAAAAGAAACCATCTGTCTGCAGAATTAAGGACGACCCTTAAACATTTATATTTGCCGCAATCTTCAAATTCCTTTCGCTGCCGATTTTAGGAAAACAACTCGCAAGCTAAAACTAGGGGCGATTAAAAAACAGAATTCACTTTTTGAAACGTTGTCGGACTACTTTACCATTGCAATTTTTAAGAAATTCCTTTTCTTCACTAGATATAAGTTTAAAACGCGTCTTTGTACTTAAGAATGGCTTTTAGGCATGAGCTTTGGCTAAATTAAGGACAATCCTTGAACAGAATAACGAAATTGGTCTTACCTTCTAAAGTCCTGGAAAAATTACTTATCCAAAAGATCCAATCCAAATTAATGAAGCACGCTATATAAAGGTACAGGTTCGTCGGAATTAAGGCTGATCCCAGAACAGAATATGTATTTGGCAATATTTTTAGACTGGTAACCTCAAAAGACCGAAAAAACAACATTATCAACACAAGATTCCTGAAAATATCGTTTTCACGATTTTTTTTTACCTTGGGAAAACAAGTAACATTTCGTAGAAAAATGCACATCTTTCAAATATAAATCAATACTATGGTATCTTAGGAATCAAATATAAGCTATGGGTTTGGTTTTTCGTGATCGTTGTTTGTCTAAGTTGGGAACGTTTGCTAGCTTCTTTGGTAAAAAAGTGACAATTGTTTTATAAACTTGTGATATTCTACTCTCATTACTTTAAAGTCGTTGAAACCGATATCTGTTGTAGTCCTACGAGGAGCGGTCGGTCGTAAAATATCCCTAATTAGTAAGAAAAGATCTTGTATTTCAATGATAGCGCTCCTCAAAATCGACCATTAAGAATGTTATATGACTTTAAAGGTATTTCCAGTATTTGAACTGACAGTAATACCAACCATTTCGGGCTTTTCCATATTTTTATTAAACCAAATATTTCTCGTATCTCATGTTTATGCAAGACCTTCAAATCTGATGTGGGGTTCACCTACATCTCTTTATTATTTGTTGTTGTTATATCCTGTTTCCATTAAAAATGGAAAAAGGGGGATCATGCAGCTGTGCGAATGTATGTAACCGGGAAAACGAAACATTTCAGTCTCCATAAAGTGAATATTTTCTTGATCAGCATTAACAGCTGAGTCAATATAGCTATTACCGTTTGTCCGTCCGTTTGTCTGTATGAACGCGTCGTTCTCAGAGACTATAAGATATAGAGCTTAAAATTTTTGCACGAAAGTAGGTGTACAAACAAATTTTATCTGTGTACGGTAACAGATAAAATTTGTTTCAGATTTGCAACGCCCTTACTTGTTTTATTGCTTTTTAACCGCGACCTCGGTATTTGATCCAGAAGGTTCCGGTTCCAGTTCCAGGATAGTCAAAAGTTCTTTTTCGCCTTCTTAAGATTACTCAAATTCTTCGTTAGCTTCCGTTCCCCGTCAGACAGCTGAACGATGCTAGCATCCCTAGACACCGCCTTATATTCGGTTGTGTCATGGTGCGGTGTCAGTTTTTGAGGTATATTCTTGAGGAGCACACTATCTCCGATTGCTATGGTACCTCGCCCCTTTCTTTTTATCAACAGCTATTTTCACTTTCTGCTGGCATGTCACATCGCGATCATTTTCAAACGAATTTGAATACATCTCCCTCATATTTTGGAGTTGTGTGATATGACATTATACATCAATGTACAATTTTGAATCGCTTCCTTATAAGGAGTCGGTAATACTTCGAGGCCATTCACCCCGCAGTATTTTTCAAGCTCTGCGCTCACAAACTGCCTTTCGTTGATCGTCCTTAGATATTTTGGATATCCTTACCTGTAAAAAGTTTCTTTCATCGCCTCAATTATGATTGCGTCGCCCGGTACGAGGGGTTTATCCAGACTTAAGCTCCTAATTTTTGCAACACATGAACATAATAGCATCGTGAAGAGAATAAAGGGTAATATTGACCATTACACCCTTGAGTCTTCCTGTTGCTCCTTTTGTATATGCCTCCAATTGTAGGTTTCGCATTCTGTGTCTTTCCTTTTCTCTGTGGTAACATTTCCAATGAAGGACTTAGGTCTTTAATTGTATACAGTCTGGAACTGATCAGAAGGCGTTCTATGTGTTTGTTTATGAATTTCTTATCCATCACCTTCTTTTGCTCCGTTTTAGATCTCCACTGCAACAACCACAACAGCAACATCATGCACATCAACAACAGTTGGCTGCCCATTTGGCTGGCAGCTACTCCAGTGACTCGTATCCCATCTACGAGAATCCTTATCGTGTCTCCTCGATGCGTGTGACACCATCCCAACGATCCGAATCGCCCATATACAGCAACACCACCGCTTCGTCAGCCACGCTGGCTGTGCCAGCTGCAGCGCCGCCACTTCATCACCTACATCCACAATTGACTGTATCATCGAGTGGTGCTAACTCTTTGAATGGTAGCGGACGTGGCGGCAGTTCTACCTCTGTGCAATCTCTATATGCTCCACCTCCCACACCGCCGCCCGCTGCTTCAGCCGCCAGCAGTGCCAATGGATCTTTGCAGAAGGTGCCATCCCAACAATCGCTCACGGATGCCGAAGAACTGCCCCTACCCCCTGGCTGGGCCACACAATACACACTGCATGGTCGCAAGTATTATATCGATCACAATGCCCATACCACGCACTGGAATCATCCGCTGGAGCGTGAGGGTCTGCCTGTTGGATGGCGACGTGTCGTGTCCAAGCTGCATGGCACCTACTATGAGAATCAGTATACGGGACAGTGTCAGCGGCAGCATCCTTGCCTTACCTCCTACTATGTGTACAACACCTCGGCGGAGCCACCGAAAGCCATACGGCCGGAGGCTTCGCTTTATGCTCCACCTGCCCACACACACAATGCCCTGGTGCCGGCCAATCCGTATCTGCTGGAGGAGATACCAAAATGGCTGGCTGTATACTCCGAGGCGGACTCCTCCAAGGATCATCTGCTGCAGTTCAACATGTTCAGCCTGCCCGAGCTGGAGGGTTTCGATAGCATGCTGGTGCGTCTGTTCAAGCAAGAGCTCGGCACCATTGTGGGCTTCTATGAGCGTTATCGGTGAGTTTACATCTCGAGTGTCGCTGCAATGTACCTGACCAAGCTCCTCTCTTTTCGTTTTCACAGTCGCGCTTTAATACTCGAGAAGAATCGACGCGCCGGCACTGGCCAGAGCGGCCAGCAATGATAGAGACAACCTTAATACTCGCCACATCCTCGACAAATCATTAATATTTATTGAATATCACGTAATTTATTAAATCCTTCGAATTTCGGTGCCTTAAAAAAAGACTTGACCAGCAAACAGACATCCAATTGCCAGCCTTGAGAACCTAGTGTTAGGTTCAATTGAAGTACCATTGCAATTTTTTTGTGAGTGCGAAATTAAAACCTTATTTACAAACACTTACAGCGAGTTTTCCCTTATCTTTTTTTTTTTATTTTGCACTTTGGTCACGTCTTTTGCTTGGCTTGGCAAATATTTTTTTTTTGCAAACCAAGCCAAGTTCTCGTTTTCGCCTACATAATTATGCATTGGGTACAAAGCTAAATTGAATTGCTAATTCTTTGGATGCAGACAACAAAAAAATGAGGGGATATCTTTTAGCGGCAGAAAGTGAGAGTGAAATCAAATATAAACGGATAATAAACAGATTAAATTATTCCGGTTGAAAGTTCGGCTGCAAAGGCAACAGAACAATTTCAAAAGTCGAAAAGCAAGTTTAGTTTAGCTGCAAATGGTAAAATTTAAAAAAATTAAGACATATTACACTGTTCTACAGTGAAAAGCATCCCTAACATCTTTAACTCATTAATGTAGACAAACCCATGCTGCATACGAGTTGATATATCAAAAAATATGTCTTAGTTTCCGTTTCCAAGATATTTTACCAAAACCATTTTAAGGACTTTTGACCGTTTTGACATTTTTGTCAGGCCATACAGTGGATTAATTGCTGATTTTCTAAAGTCTCAATATCTGATAAAAATCTTAAGGTATAAGTAAGTAATGCCAATGATGTTTTAATTGACCTTCAAAGCATAATTTGAATTGATTTTTAGTATTTTTGTTACAATAATCCTCCTGTTGGAAGCTATTGATTTTATTGCACCTTTTTTGTAACTATTTTATCATATAGTGAACATTGCCAATAGTTTTGAAAATCAAGATGTGAATTTATGGGGGGAAGACTAGACTTCCAACCCAAGGTTTTATAAACTAAATATTTATTGAACATTACAATAACAACAATTATTGAGAAGTAGAAGTATGGCTGCATTTGAAAAAGTCTACTTGATATAACACTAATCGGTAGTAATTTGTGAAGGGTCATTTTTGAGCAACATTCTTTTTGGCAATATTGTTTTTGTCAGCTCGGCTGTTTTCGTGACTCATGTTACAGTCAAACATGTTCAGTTTGGTCCATAATTTAACCATGAAACGACTTACCAACGAACAACGCTGGCATATTATTGAATTTTATTTTCAAAATTACACTTTTCTTTATCCACATTTTTTTTCGGACAATTGTGTTCAGCGATGAAGCTCATTTTAGGTTGAATGAATACGTGAACCAACAAAATTGCCGTAATTGGTGTGAAGAGCAGCCAGAAGCATTGCAAGAACTGCCAATGCATCAATGCAGTGGACCGTACTGTTTATACCCTTGCAGAGGGTATCTTAACATTGCCCAGATGATTTATCGCATAGAGGGAAGCATTCCTGACCAAATAAAGCACATATATTCTTGATCAGCACGACGAGCTGGGTTGTTTTAACCACGTCCTTATGTCCGTCCGTCTGTTTCTGTGCTATCTCAACCGACTGCTTAAAAGCTCTCTTCACGAAACTTTCCACGGTCTACTAGTACAAATACGCTGCACATTTGTCGGAAACGGTTGGATCGGATTACTATAGCATCTAGTTATCATAAGAACGATCGGTCGAAAAACTAGTTTCTGTGAGATAAACTTTGTTTGCTATGCATTCCCATGATTCCACCAAGTTTAGTGGAAATCGGACATCAATATAGTATAGCTGTCATTGAAAAGAAGAGTCTGAAAAGTAGTCTTAGTAAGAAAAAGATTGTTGTTAGAAAAGGCATTTGTTATTTGTTTGATATGCTTTCTACAAGGTTTGTCAAAATATAATGACGATAGCATATGGCTGCAGTACGAATGATCGGTCGGAAAAGAAGTTCGATAGAGAAAAACTTTTGTTTTTAGTTTTAAATCAAGTTTTTGTTTTAAAATTTTGACACAATAACTCCAACAATTTGAAAGATTTCAATCTCATAGCATTAATATCATCGGCATATGCAAGTAGCATTTTAACTTTCATAAACATGGAACCCGATCTGTTAGTATTTGAACACTGGCAGCAGATTGAAGAAGTAACACGATAAGGTGTACCCTGGGGTTCTTTTTATTTTGACGGAGATTTGTGAGCTTCTCATTCAAAGTCAAATATTCTTTGCTAATATACCAAACGGAGACAGGGCTTCAATATAACTTTGACCATATCGGATTGTCAAAGGATGCTTTATAGTCAACAAAAAACATGAGTTTTCTTCAGTATTTGTCGCAATGGGAATAGCTGGTCTGTGGTGGGTTTACCATGTCCAAAGCCGGACTCTGATAAGGTACAATCAGTTCGCTCATTCTGGTCTTAAGACTTTGACATAGGATGCATGACAGAACCTTATATGCAATGGGTAAGCAAGGCCCCGCAAAAATGTCTTTGAAACGGAAATTATTGACGTAATGCCATGGGTCAATCGCCGGATTTAGATCCCATTGAAAACTTATGGGGGATATTAACCAAACTGTAGCTAAATCATAATCGTCAAATAGAGCTCAACTTGGGTAGGTTACTTAATAGGAATAGTCACAGATTCCCATTAAGCGTTGCTAGTCCTTGATTGAAATAAGTTATTTTTAGTTCATGGACAATGCAAGACTTGAGTGTGAGTTCGAGTCTCAGACGAGACTACAAAAACATTTATGTATCTTTGTTTTTTTCAGAATTTTTAAATACATCAAAACTACTTAAATGTTTTTTTCAAGACTTGTAAGCGAATGTCCTATGGAATTTCGTGACAGATAGGAAAGGAATCTTTCTGAGAGCGCAAATTATTCTATAACTTGCTGAAAGTTATTCTGCTTTTGGATTCAATTGCTAAGTTTTATCTTTACGACATATCGGTATAAATTTGATTTTTTCAGAATATAAAAAAGTGGGATCAAATCAATCGGCTCAGCTCAATAATATTCGGGATAACCCTCTTTTCAATCCTGTTTTGGAATGATGTAATCCCGTACGGATTGATTTCTTTTTTGAGTGAAAAACTGATATTTTAATAAACAGTAAAATGTTGTTAAGATCCGCTAAGACATCGGATGGACCATGCAACTCTCCATCTTTGAGTTTTACCGGTTCCAATACCTAATACTAAATTAAATATGGACCTCAACAGAACCGTTGGCCGAAACTAAATTGGTACAACCGAAACTAAATAAAATGCAGAAATTCTTCACAATTCGGTTACTCAATTTTTATAGTTTGATAAACATTTTTTTGTCATTAAGTGTACAACGAAAAGTCCAACGCGTTGAACCTTGCATTATCATGGCGATGTGTTATTCATTTCAGATGACTCCTTCAACATTCGTTCAGATTTGACTGCCTAATAATATTGAATAAGCGGTTCTTGACGATAAAACTTGTGTATAATAGAAAAAATTATAAAGCTTTGTAAAGTTGGAAAAATAAAGAATATTATATTCTGTTTAAGCTTCTTCACTGCGCTGCTGTCTGCTTCTAATAACCCTATATCAAAGCAATACTCAATTTACATGTCAATCAGTAAACAAATAGAGGCTAAATGATTTATCAACAGAAATTTAATTTTTTTTATTAAATTAATTTCAACTTTTATATTTGGCTTTCTTATCAAAGAACATGATATGAACGTTTATTTTCTTGGTACGCCCAATCAGACAGTTTTAAAGCTTTTGCGGCTCTCTGATAAGCAGCACGCAAGCACATCTAAATAATAATAATACAATTTATTGTTTTAGGAAACGCCAGTCAAACAATTCTTAAGTATCTACTCTACTCAGAAACAATATTGAATATTTGAATAAAATTTATGTTAGTCGAATGCGAAAGCACTAGATTTTTATGTCGTAATGGCATTTAGAGTCAAATTTGATACAGATATCTTTCAAAACTGAAAGAGAATCTGCACACTTTTTCTTAAGTTTGTTATGTGTTGTATTGACGAATTTAGGAAGAATTGAGTAGTAGGAATTGGGGAAAATAAAGGGTTAAATGAAAACGTCAAATGAATTTAGACAAAAGCGGCGCAGGTTCAAATTCAATGACAAATCATAAAATTGCTTTCATCACTAGTATTTCTTGTATTTATAAAATTTAATCTGTTTTCTTCCTGAAAATGCAAAGAAAGAAAAAACTTTTTAAGATGAAATCAAATGAGACACGTAAAACCAACATTTAAAAGTGACGGGTCTTATAAATTCGGGAAGGAACTCGATAAGGGGACTGTGTGTTGTGTGAATAAGATTTTTATAAACTGTTCCAATTTCCCACTATCTATATAGCTGCTATGTGTCAGATAAGCTTGGAAGCTTGTAAGTTTGTACGTTTTCTCATCTTTTAGATAGCTCATTTTTTAATTCAGTTATTCGATAGTTTATGTGACAGATAGCTCTACGTGGAAGATGTGGAACCGGCCCTAAATCGCAAAAAAAATACACAAATGTAGGTAATCTGCAAGAAAAAACTTCCCGAAGGAATCCAATCAATGTCTAAAATCTGGGTCTTCGAGGAATAACTTACACAATACTCACTCTAGGTGTGTCACCACTTACTTTTACGATATGCCACCTACGAATTATTAAAGAAACTTTCCGCCCACACACTCTGAACTTCAAATTCAAGTCTTGTAATTCCCAAATAACTAACATAGATGCTGGAATATAATATTATCCTTTTATATCGAATCAACTTTTGGGTGAAGACTAGGTTGAAGAACTATCGTAAAACTTTATCATGCATGGACTCGTAGAAGTAAATGGTGTCTCGCATACTTTGACCCAACAAGGATGAGAATTTTTCAAGTTGTTTCACATTGAGACCTATTGGAAATCTTTTGGGAAGCTGAATCACTCAGCGCTCTCTGAATATCTCATGCTTATCGGCGAATGGCTGGATAAAAAAGTTTTTTTGGAAATTGGAATGATTTACGGATTCTGAAAATCAAATGAATCATTGGAAATGATATCACAAGGCAACCAAATTTGTGGTTTGTGGTGATTCTAGTTAGTTTTCGTATGCCAAATTTAAATTTTTATTTGACTGTCTTTGATATAAGCGTAAAGTATTACTTTTCGACGTTAACATAAACTATCTCAAGCAACTTTGCGATTTTTATAAGCGAAAATAGCTGCCCAAAAATATGCTATTCGTAATCAGAATAGTTGGCTAGTTATTTGTATTGAATTCTTATGATAATGTTCAACCACATCCATTGCATATGTATTCATAATGGTATATCATCGCTTAAAAATTTTTTTAGAAACATGTTTTAGGTTATTTTAAGACTGGTACTATAGTATGGGACAGAAGAAACGAAAAGTTTTTCGGTAAAACGAGCTTAAAAAATGAATTTTAAGCAACTTTCAGCTAAAACACCAAAAAATAGACGTGAATCTCTCGAAAACTACTCAGAATCAGCACCAACCCTTCCATATGCTGCAACTGGTTGCCTATATTTTGTGGACGTGTTATCACTTCCCACACACTTACCACAAATTTTTAATGAGTAATCAAAATCGGTCAAATGTAGTTTTAACTAAGTCCTTTGCTATGCAAAAAGGATGGATTTTTATGAGAGTATGCAATTTTCACTGTCGACTTCCAAGTGGTTGGTTTAATTCCTTGATATATCTGTGGTATCCAAGGGTCGGCCAGAGCATGGTGTGTTCTTAGCCATATTTTTTTTGCCCGAAATTCTTGCCTTGTTTTCGAAACAAAGAAGAAAAGGATATGTTAACTTATCGTTTGATTTGTTGTTTTAGTGTCTGCACTTATGCTGCCTTGGAATTCTCTCCTACAACCAAAAATAACAGAACAAATAAGTAAAGTACGAATGCTCTAAACAAAATCTGTTCGTTCTGGAATTTTCCAAAATTTCGTTCTTAAAATCGTGCAAACTTCGTTCTTTAGGTAAAGAAACTAACAGAGAAAAGTTGGCACATTTGAGAGAATTGTGTTGAACACGCTCTCTCAACTATCAAGCGGCATCGACTTTTGCAGTTATGTTATATTGCAATTCCCAAGCAGTTATGGCATTGCTGGCATGGACAGACTCTTTTGTGGTGTTGTCCGTTCCTCAAGTTTGACAATGAATTATATTTTTTTGCATCTTTAGAGATCTCGATTCAGTAGTGACACAAGAACGAGTGTTCTTGACAATGCACTATGGTCTTGGTTGAAAAAAGAGCTATATTGGCTATGAGCACGTTTAGCACTTGATTTAAAAATTGTTCTTCGTGATTTAAGAATGTTTTGTGTTAAGTTCAAGCATTGAAGCTCTTACCCACATAAGGAACTTCGGTCTTGGTTCAAGATTTGTTATTCTTGTCAAACTTTTGACACTAAACATTCTTGATACAAGTAAGAAATTCTCTATTTCTCTAAGTGTAGTTATAGTACTCCTGACATCAGAAGTTAGCCGATGATTCTGAAAAGTACAAAAAGATTGGACAAAAAATACCTGAGTTATATAAGAAACAAAAAAATAGAGGAGAGTTAACTTCGGCTCTACCGAAGTTTGTATAACCTTGCAGCACGTTTTCCTAACTAATTTGAAAGGCATTTCTACTGAAATCAAACCAGTTTATCTCACTTAGACTACTTTTCTGACTACATTTTTATAACAGCTATCTATATAGATGCCCGATTTCAACCAAACTTAGTGAAATCATGGGAAAGCATAGCAAACTAAGAAAAACAAAGTTTGGAGGCGTTTTCTTTGAAAACAAAAAGTTTTTCTCCTTAAAACAAGTTTTTTTTTCAGTTTTTTGATCATTCCTATGGCAGCTATATGCTATAGTCATCCGATTTTGACAAAACTTTGATGAATTGTGTGAAGCTGTTTTAAAAAAATATGGCAATTTTAAAGAGGTTCACATTCAAAACAAAAACGAGAGCTTAAGTTAAAGTCGGCCCTGCCCGACTTCAAAATACCCGTTACTCAAGGCAATTAGTGTTGCGGCTCAGATAAGTATGCGACGTTTTTTTAACTCTGCCATTTATTATCCGATCATTATGAAAATTTGTGAGATTGTACATATTGGCCACATGCACTACACTGCAAAATCTGAGCTCGATAGCTTACAAATTGTAGGAGATATTCAACATTTTTCGTTCGTTTCTATGACAGCTATATGTTATAGTCGTCCTTCGTGCAATAGTTTGGGCCCGATAGCTTTAAAACTGACGCAGAAAATATCATAGAAACAGACGGACGGACAAGGCTAAAACGACTCAGCTCGTCATGCTGATCAAGAAAATATATATCCATTATGTGGTCGGAATTGCTTCCTTCTTTGCGTTACCAACATTTGGACTATTTTCATATACTCTCGGTTGAGCCGAAGTTAGCTTTCCTCTTATTTTTTAAAAATGTTGATAACAATGCTTAAACCGTATCGTAAAGTTGAACAGATTCGTCGAGAGCAATCTACATCCCAGAGCTTTGGAAACTTTGTGCCAAAACAATCGAATCAGTTTTTTTGTTTTTTTTTTTCGAAAACTCCAATGGACACTTATTCGGTAATATTTTTAAAACTAAAGTGCCAATTCAGCCAATGAGATTTTTAAGTGCAAATCCAAATGCTGACAGCCAAGCGGTCTGGGTCTCGCTCTCGCTCTTGTTGCTGCTATTGTTATTGCTGGAGTCGCATTCGACGACGCATGGTGCCTGGGGGGCTCCACTTATACGCTTGGGTTGGGTGGGCAACGCGCTCAGTCTGTTGACAGTCGCACGGTTGTCGCTATCGGTTTTTTAAATGCTGCGGCTTGTTTAATTTTATTTAATTGTCGGTTAAACACGTTGTTTAAACTTCTGTTGGGCATGAATGAGTGAAGTGAGTGATGTTTATTAATGCGCAAACAGCTTGATTAACGCTGGATTCTGACGGCATTTCTTTGTCTTGACTTATATCTGGTTGTGATTCCGATGCAAAAGTCGGCCCAGTCAGCCAAGTGAAAGTTCTAGTCCGTCTATTAAAACAGAAAGGCAATAAACTTTGGTTTTTGTTTTAGTTTTATATGCGTTGAATTATTTATGGCATTTGTTTACACAAGCGGTTTTGGATGTTCCACGTACTCATATATCTTGCAACTGGAGTATTACAGGAATTTAGCATACTCAACCTCAATTAATGAAATGTCATGAGTTACAAGCAACAACAACTGACGCCTATCTTGGGTGTCGTAATTTAAAAGTTAGCCAAGCGACGACAACCGCAATAATTATTCTAATAAATCGATTAGCATTATCAGCAGCCGGCAGTAGATAAGCCCATTCACACAAGGGTTTTATACCATTCCGCAGAGTCATTCGTTTTGATATAAATACATACTCTTGTTTATGATCTCTGATTTCGAAAATTATAAAACCAATAGACTATGTGTTTCCTATAATAAAGTGTGTGCGTGTGTGCAAAAATGTAGCTCTAATTGCAATCTGTAACATTGAGTAAAGGTCGCACCGCTCTAAACAATTTTTTATCTTAAACAAACTATCGACACCCACGGGCAAGGGGTGCAAACATGTGTAATTTGTTGATATTTTGATATGCCACAGTGATTTGGAAGTGAGGAAAGAAGTGCATTCATCAAATATTTGAGTGTTTACATCTCGCATATCATTAGAAAGAGTATGTAAAACACTTCAGGAAGGAAACCGTTCAGTATGAGTAACTACCAAAAAGTACATTAGGTGGTTCCCCATCTTCCGTACCGGAAATATTCAGCTTTTGTTGAACGATTGAAGACGTTTTGAAAAATTTCTCAAACGTTGAAATATCAAATCATATCAATGTTCTAACTGTTTTGGTCAACAGAAAACCAGTTGATTTTGCAGGCTGTGTTGTTAGCAATGAATACATCAAATAACAAGTAAATTAGTCAGTCAAGCCCGACCATAATATACTCTGTACCAACGAAAGTGTATGTAAGAGTAGTATGAATTGGCGGTGCTACGGTGATCATTCTTATGCTCGTAATTTGTGTACCAAGTGATCCAATCTTTATCAATCCTTCGGCAAATCGCTTCATAATGACGGTTACTAAATATGTACGAAAGGTACGAACCTTCGATTAACAAAATTGAGGGAGATATCACATTTTTTCCCGAATTACGTGGCAAAAATTTTAAATAAACTTGATCTGCCTGCAAGTAAAGGAGCTTACATAGAACAAAAATCCAGCTCAAGGTGATTCTATCTGAACCTTCGTATTGAAATTTCAAGCAAAAGTCGAACTAGATTCGAGATTTTCGAGATCCAGTCAATCCCATTCGTACTTGGAATGAGAAATTGAGAATTGACCGACTTCTGACAACGTTCGGGTTTGATTTAATCTCGAATTTCTTTTTCTGTATATTTGTCCAACCTCTATATCTTACCATATCTAACATCTACGGACAAACAGATATGGCCATATTGACTCGGCAGTTGATGCTGAACGAACATATATGTATTTAGAGAATCGGAAATGCTTTTCTGTGGAATTAATGTCTAATAGCCTTTCCTTATGTTGATTAACAGAACATTAACATTAATGTAAATATTAAGTTAACATTAGCAAATAGCGCATTCTGCTCTGAGCATTTGTAGAATATTTACAACTCTGCCATTTAATATAGTCTGCGATATGAGCTCGGTTAGTTAAAATTTGTGGTTTTCTGTTGATGCTGATCAAGAACATATATACCAGTTTTAGTTTTCCAGTAGAGGGTATAAAAACTTTAGTAAGCTTCAATATCGTAAAGATATCTTTTTGGATCCTCATCTTCTGAAAGTAAAATTGTGTCCTAGCTTCTTAGTAATCTTTGAAGTAGAACTTTGTAGAAGAACTTTGACAAACTATGTATATTTGGAGCTTGCTAAGAAGACAACTTATTCCGCTGGGGGTCAGCTAAGGTTACAGTGTTACGCAAATAAACGCCACAACATTTACATTGGAAGTTTTGTTTACGTTTAAATTGATTTAATTAACAAAAGCTAAAATGCAGAAGTATTTGGGTGAAATTTGAAAAGCATTTTTGCTTAAGTTAGTTTTTTTTTGCTGCAGGTTGCAGCCATTGTTGAATCCATTTAGCTAGGGTAGGTGTCGGAAAAGTTTTAAACAATTTTTTTAGCTTCTACTCCAATTAAACATGTTATTCAGAGAAGTATAGACGTTTAAGTTAATCATTTACATGCCTTTCAGTAATTTATCATCTATGCTGTCTCTTTGGCTGGGTAAAACAAACTTAAGAAAAGTAAAATGCGCTTGTCTGACAATTGTGAGAAAGTTTTTCTAAACACTTTAATAAGATATTACTGTATTTCAATAGAAGATGTCAAAGCTTCAGCTCAACAAGTGTACCAAGTTGATTAGAAATCGTTGGAATGAAGCTGCGTTGTACGTTTTTAATTTGACAGATGTTTTTGAAATTGGATGCAACAGCTTACACAAATTTTCAACCTAGTCCAACATTGATGAATTTAAGTTTAACTGAAGCAGAGCTGCTCTGCTTTGAATACAGAATTCTTTCATAGTTAGTAATTTAGACGAACTTCAACGATTTACGCAGTCAATCTTTGTTCGTGATTTTCTAATTAAAGTAGAATGCGAGTCTTTAAAATATTTTTTAAAACTCCTTGATAACAGAATTCAATTTTTTTTGTCCCGAGACCTTTTTGAAAATTTTTTTGATTCCGCTCAGGTTTGACTGGCAAAAAACTTCCCAAAAATCATGGGCTTAAGGTGCGGTTCAATGTGAAAATATGTGGGACTTCCGTGTTTAAACAGGTTCGGCTCTAAACCAGTTTTAAGCCCCAATTTGAATGCAAAGTAATTAGACATTCCGATTTTAGAAAATCTATATCCACGGTTGGACAAATGTTCTAAACTCGGTTTTAGTATGCAAAAAAATTCGTACACAAGGATCAGAAATATTCGGTATTATCTTTAATAAGCTCGACTTGTATTGAGATCATTCCTTTCATGCGTTACAAAAATCAGGACAATTGAAATATATTCCAAGAAAGCTACATGAATATTTATGTTTTCTACAAGTTTAAAAGGGGTTGAAAACCCATTACGTTAATGTTGCTTTTTTACTTGCAGCGTTTAGTTTTCTCATATCTACATGTAGCTTTCTAGATGTAGCTTTCTAGATGTCAAGTTTAAGCTCCAGACATAAAAAAATACAACTAACTGCACTTCACTATTTACACAAGTTAGTGGGTGGAGGAGAAGTGGAGAAAGGGGCACGGGAGGGGGAAGTCTTCCTTTTGAGTGGGCGATAATTTAAATAAATTTTATTTACTCACCTTGTCTGGGGCAAGAACTCACAACTAACTTCCCTTGACTTTGTAGTTTAAGCACAGGTGCCGGCATCTTAGCCCATTAAACTATCAAGCACTCGCGCGGCATTGCCGCAAATCCCAGTAATAAAGGGAAGCGATGATGAGTGAATGAAACAAAAACATATTTCATGTAGATTTTCTGTACGTTGTATTCAGAGTTTGAAATCCTTAGCTTTAATTTAGAAAACCTACATGTTGAGTGGGAAAAACAACTTTCATTAAACTTTCTGCCAAACATAGCTATTCTGTACTGATTTTGAGCTACAATTTTTAATTTAAGAATTTGTAATATTTAATCGTTAATGTAGAAAGCCACATTTTATATTTGCTATATCCTTTGCCTTTGTCCACGCAGTATTTGCCATTTCAACATGCCTCCTTGTCTACTTTTTATACTCTGTACCGTTGGTACATAGAGTATTATAAGTTTCTGCATTCCGAGTCGATATTGCCATGTCCGTCTGTCCGTCTGTCTGTCCGTTTGAACGCACAGATCTCAGAGATGGTAAGAGATAGAGACATGTATGAGACATTTGATACTTATGTCTGCAGGCAGATCAAGTTTATTTTCAATTTTGAAGTTTAGAAAAAACGTCATATCTCCCACAGTTTTAAAGATAGAGGGTTCGTTTATTTGGTAATCAGGATAACTTATTGATCCGCTGAAGGAATGGTGAAGATCGGATGAGCGGTTGTCGAGGTATGATCAAAAGACTGTTCGCTGCAGCAGCGCAGTAGCAGCGCTGCTTTCAGCTGCTACTGCTGCATCAAAATTTATGCTGAGCGTGTAATTTCGTTGGTACAGAGTATGTTATGGTCGGGCTTGAACGACTTTCTTTCTTATTTTATTTCTCCATGTAGCATTTAGTTTATCTACATGCTACGTGTAACTTTCAGTTTTCTACATTTCTCGTTTAAAATTTAACACGTTACGTTTAAGATTGCCGTTTCTACGCGAGGCGTGTAGCTAATTTGGTTTTCTCTGTGATCGCACAACTCATTTTTAAATTTGAAGGGCCCCTAATAAAAACTTAATTTTACAAGCGCCGTACTGTAAATTGTTGGATAGGTTATTTCCCCCCACTGTATAATTAAATATTCATAAATTTTCGAAATATCAATTACCATCGGAGCTGCTAAAAGCAAGGAAAAATAAATTCTAGACAGCAAACTCGAATTTATGGAGAAACATGTTGAAAGTGTTATAAATAAAATGATTCCCTTGTGCAGCTGACAATTTTCGTCCTCTTTTAACTCCTAACTTCCAATTAACACAATTTTTGATTGCCTTAAATTGTTCAATAAAATTTTGCTTTAATTGTTGACTCAATTGATTACAACCAGCGCCAGCTCTCCAACTGTTTTCCTGATTGCGTCTTTGTGGAAAATGTCCAGAAGTGTTAAATACAACTGATCATACAATATCAGCAGCAGCGAAGATGAGGCAACACAATGGAACGATTCTGCAAGCATTTGCATTGGGAATAATACGTAAGTTGTGTACTGCAAGTGGATTAGTCAGATAATACTAAACATTGTTGCACTCAGTTGTGGCCTATGCCAGTGCACAAACAGCCGAACAGCGTGGCCTTACAGTGGATACTCATGATATTACCGTTATTTTAAATGCGAACGAAAGTTTTGTGGTCTATGCCAGGTGAGTGAGTTGAAGAAGTAATTACACTAAACAATTGAATTTCGTGGTTTGGTAATTGATAGCTCTGCCTTGGACACGGACATCAGTGTCAAACTGATAAGGCAACATGAGGATCACTTGGCTTTGGATCCAGAGACTTTTACTTATCCTGCAGGCAATGGTCAAAATCAAACTGTTGTGGTAACAGGACTAAAGGCAGGCTATGTGGAGATAACAGCGAGCAGTGTGCCCAGCGAGAGTTGGATGTAAGCTATGCCGTAATTACAAATTGGATCATAATTTAACATTTGGATTTAACATTTCCTTACCAGCATTGAAGATCTATTTGTACGTGTGATTGTGGCCAAATCCGAGGCTCTCATCTACACGTCCATAGTGTTTGGCTGGATATACTTTGTGGCCTGGTCCGTTTCGTTTTATCCACAAATTTGGATTAATTACCGACGCAAGTCTGTAGAGGGATTGAACTTTGACTTTTTGGCCCTGAATATTGTGGGCTTCACATTGTACAGTTTGTTCAATTGTGGGCTGTATTTCGTTGGCGATCTGCAGAAGGAATATGAAGATCGACATCCTCGTGGCCTTAATCCTGTCATGTTGAATGATGTGGTCTTCTCGCTGCATGCCATGTTTGCCACCAGCATTACCATTGTCCAGTGTTTTATCTATGAGGTAAGCTAGAGTGGTTTAAGGAAACAGTATTTGTATTTATTTATATACCTGTACCGATTTGAAAAAGATATATATTGAATGAAATTCATTAATTAGGTGTCAATCAAGCCAGTTTATCTTTGAAAACTATAGATCGAAACATGTAAGAAGTTCGTCTAGCGCAACCTTAATGTACTCTGTACCAACGAAAGTGTATGCACAATATGAATTTGATGCTGCTGTTGGAGCTGGAAGCAGCGCTGTAGTGGAGTATATACTTTTGTTTCTAGCTTAACTATCGATCTTCCCATCGTTACTTTGACGGATCGACAAATAGTACTTAATACTAAATATGTTCAGATGCAACCTTATATAAAATTAAACTTGATTTGCCTGCAAGTATTATAAGCATATGTCCCTTACATGCTGAACCTCTATATTTTACCTTTTCTAAGATTTATTTGTTCACATGGACATGGCTATATCGACTCGGCTTTTGAAGCTGATAAAGAATATATCTACTTTATGGGGTCGGAAATGCTTTCGCCTGGCTATTACACACACAAACTTAATCTGTAAACCTTTCGTACAGAGTATACAAAATTATAGATATTTGATTAGTGTTCTATAACGTTTCAGCCAAAAGTATTAAAAGAAGGAAAACAAATAGAGGAAATCTACTTTTGTATGACAGCTATACCATATAGATGTCCTATTTCGACCAAACTGAGTGGAATTATGGAAAAGCATAACAAACTAAGAAATTCAAGGTTTGGAGAAGTTTTCTCTGAAAACAAAAAAGTTTTTCTCACTAAAACTAGTTTCTCGACTCATCATTTAAATGGCAGCTATAACCTATTGTTTGTTGTTGTTTATTGGTGTATTTTCCTAGCACGACAAGAATTACTCTTATAAGTTTCTGTGCTAGTCACTGTTAAGAATTTGTAATGTATTCCAAAAGCTAAAGCTAATCCAGACATTTGAAATATTATATTTGTATAGTTTAAATAAGACAAAAGTACAAAGTAATATCCGATATAAGAACGCTAACTTAAGTGTTGACGCCTTTGCAACTCCTAAATCATCAGCACTTAACTGTGAGTTGATTAAACTTTTCCACAGATGAAAAAATAAGGAAGAATATTTTGTATGTGTTACCAATTGATTAGTTTTCTATTTAAGTTTTGAAATCTTATGCAATAGCAAATCCTTCAAGCTAAAACCAAGGACCTTTAATTTTCGAACATTAACTATTGTAACATTTTGGTTCACATCTGCAAACGGGAGGGCAGCTCTGGGTTATGCCTTAATTCATCACTGTGAGTTTCACTTTTGAGACGTTATTCTCAGGGAACGTTCTATGGCAAAGAATGTTAAGGCTTCAAACTCATTTAATAGGCATTAATTCGAACTTCGTCTTTAAAATACGGAAATGGCTAGAAAAAGCAAAGCATAATTTAAAAATTTCCGGATTCATAGCTAATATTAATTTCAAACAATTAAAATGGCTAGATCTAGCAACTAAATAGCTGAAACGGCAGCACTGCCGGGACGTGAGTTCGACATGGTGTGTCACGATGTGTTACGCCGGTAACGTGAGCAAACATAGAATTTCGGTATGAGCACTCGTGCGCCGCGGCGCGCCGTGTGTGTTTCGTGAGTGAATAAGGGCCAAACATTGTGAATATAAGTTAGCAACTATTCAAGAATATTTAAAAAAAAAAATTGTATTTAAAGGTACACATCTGACAAAATGAAAGGGTAACTCTACTAAATATAATAAATTAACAATTATATTTGAATTTTTTTATAAAATTTTTTATTATAATTGCTGTTTCATAATTCTTATCTTAAAAGTTATTACACTTACGATCCCTGTACAGAAGGAAAAAATGTTGCCCTCAACTCAAAATTAGATCCAGATTTCCCAAATGATTTTAGAAATTTAGGCATAAGTTTATATAATTTATCATGGTTCTAAACGCAATATATTTTAACACTCTGACTTTCCTCTATCCAGCGTGGACAGCAACGCGTCTCTAAAACTGCCAGTGGACTTCTCAGCATCTTTACAGTATTTGTAATAATTTCGGCCATATTAGCAGCAGTGGATGTAATACATTGGCTGGACTTTTTGTACTACTGTAGCTATGTGAAGCTCACCATAACTATTATTAAATATGTGCCCCAAGCCCTAATGAATTATCGCCGTAAGAGCACAGTGGGCTGGTAAGTATTTGTAAAAAACCATATGAATTAACCCATCCGAACAATTTTGTATCTTGTAGGAGTATTGGCAACATTCTTTTGGACTTTACTGGTGGCACACTGAGTATGCTGCAAATGATTCTCAATGCACATAATTATGGTAAAACTTAAGCCCTGAGTTAATGAATTTGTTTCAGCCTAACTTGATTCTATTTGCAGATGATTGGGTGTCCATATTTGGTGATCCCACCAAGTTTGGCTTGGGACTGTTTTCGGTGCTGTTCGATGTGTTCTTCATGCTGCAGCATTATGTATTCTATAGGTAACATTTTAATAGCTGGATACAACTAAAGTGAATTCATTTTGTAAACTTCAATTCACATCGCTCTGAAAACTAATCTCATCCCTGTGCTGTTCAATTTTCACAGACACTCCAGAGAGCCTTCGAATTCTAATCTATCTGCTGATACAGAAGTTCCGAATGAAGCTGCATCCTCAAAATACTGAGAAATACTTGATAGCTTTATTATTGTTTGTGTGCGTTACTGTAGAACTTCCATTCTTGTAAATAAATCCATAAATATATGTAAAATCAAATTGAAATGTACTTTAAGGCACTTTACATGTATGTAATTATTTTTTTTCTATTTGATAAAAAGTTACAGCACGTTCTGTTTTATTTTTAGAAACAATGTGCAATATACGAGGCTAATCAGCTTAGAAATGCTGGGTCCAGCTAAGCCCTTGGCCTTCAGGGCAAACTCATGGCAAGGACTCTGGCATCACATTAAAAAAATTTAAGCGATTCAATAAAATTTTATTATTAAATCAATATAGCTCTTTTTTCAATTTGCTCGAGAAATCAAGGAAAAGTTTGTTTAAATAGATAGTCTTAGTAGTTTAGAAGAGACGCCGAAGATTTAGCATGTCCAGATATGAAGACGAAAGATGTGATGTGCCATTTTACATGCATTTTACAAACAGATCCTACACTCAAAAAATGTTGGTTCCTTAATTTTGGGAAATTAAGAGCCTAAAATGTCTAAATGGACTATAATGAAAATATTTAGGTAATTTTTTACCAAAACAGCTGCAATGTGGCCAAACCGTAAAAAATAAGGCAACGAATTTTAGATTATTCTAAGCCTAAGTCTAAGTCTAGGACCGTTTTGCTAAAAATGTTTGCTGTGTAAAGTAGATATGCATACATCATCTTCTTATTGGATTTAAAAACATGACATCATGTCCCGAAACATCAAACAGTCCTGTCATCTAGGAATTTTATGGCATAAAATTTAAGACCCCACGTCATTGGCGGCTGTTTTAGGTAATATATCCTTAATTTTTAGGTAATTTTTTGGCTTTTTAGGCAAGTTATTTTGTTGGGTGTATAACTTCCAGCAAGCAGACAATACTGGAAAAGAAAATGGATTGATTATCAGCACAGACGCTGGCCGTCACCTTCACAAGCCAAGAGATGGAGAGAAACTCTGCTTGGCCTATTAGCCAGTGTAAAGTCCATTATTTAAATATTTTATTAATATAAAAATGTAATATTCCTCTAGCACTAATGTGACTAGAATTTTTTCATTATTACTGACATATTTGAACAGAACAAAAGATCACATTGTTCAATTTCAGTTCCAGTTTACTAATTAAAGATGTTAAGTTTTTTCGTGAATCTTGAGATTTAATCGTTAGTTTCGTGATCGTGACTAGAGCGGTAAAATTTTACCCATCTCTATGGTCAAGTGTGGCCATCTCTATGTCGGCACATTTAACTCTTTTGAGGTCACACTGCTACCGAGTGAAAATCAAACCGCCGCAAATATTGTTAAAAGTTTTTTAATCTTGTTTAAACGATTGTGCAAAAAATGTCTCTTCAATCCAGTTCATCATTTAGCATGACATTCAATCAGTAAGTGTACTCCAACCCACATATGTATTCATATGTATTTCACATACAAATTTTACTTAACTTTTTGTATGTTTGATGCAGGAATGGCTGCAGCATTTCACGCACCAACAGTCGAACCTTGGTGTACGATTTTGAAGAGCAATTCCAACTCTTAGAACAGGAACTGGACTTGTGTCCATTTGATGTCACTGAAGATTTCGCGTTAATGCCTGATCAATGCTCGGGCAATAACAACACGACTAATCTGAACAACAACTTGCAGCTGTTGCCCTCTGCCCCAATTGCGGCACCACCCCAAATGGTGGGGAGTCTTGTGAGACAAAGCTCCAGCAATTTAAGCGCATTTCTCAATAGTTGTGCTCCTTGGATTTTGAAACGGTAAGTTCACACGCGGCCGATGTCGATAGGAATGCAGACAATCGATAAATATCGACATCGATAATGTAAGCGTGCCCGCTTGAATGGCAAAAACACCCTCCAAATTTTGTGACATTGTTTACACGCATTTTGCATGTTTCGAGCATTTGATCCTTTAAACTCTGCTAAAGCCAGTGAATAATTGACTTGAAAGTCGGTAGCCAGCATGTACATAGCCCAACCCATGTCTTGGCACAAAGTCAGGTACGGTAACTTTATTACGAAAAACGCAATTTTATGCATGCAGCAACACGCAACGTCTTGCCACATTTGTTAAATAATTCCATTTCCGATTTCAGTGATTCTGATGACGAGTTTCAAGATGTAAACAATGAAGTCTCCGTGGGTTCAGATGGTTCTACGGTGCAGGAAACGGCGGACACAGGCGGCGAGGGTCAGGCGGAGTGAGTATCAAACAGGTGGCCACTGGCCTGATCCTGTCTGGAGTGTAATGTCTCTGTTTGTTTGCAGGGTAGCCAGTGAACCATTGGCCTTTCTGCAGGGACTTAATGTGAGTTTGCTTAAACATTTCTAAGAATTGTGACTAATATGTATAATCTTTTGCAGTCGGGCAACTTGATGCAATTTAGCCAGGTAAGATTCGGAATCTCTGCGACAAATCTGTTTGCACTAGGATAAGCAAAAAACTGGCTACAGTGGAAAGCACATCAACAATCAGCGACATATTCAATTCAAAGAGACCCAAAGGCTTAATCCGAAACTTAAGGCCAGTCACTTGAAGGGAAAACGCATAGACCGCCTGCTGGTAACGAGTATCCGCTCTCGAGAGCGTCAACTCTTGTAGTATACGGCCGGTGCGTGATGTGTCCATCAAAATATCGCTGCACAAGCGTGCCAAGAGCGTAATCTCTGCCAGGGAAATGCCCAAGAATACCAGATTTATGACAGCTCCAAAGCCATCGTAAGTTTTGCCCGCTATATAGGTCTCCACCAGGCCATAGTACTCACCAAAGAAGCCCACTGTTATGCCCAACAGATGACATACCAATGACAGCACCATAGACAAAGCCATGGGATCCAAATACTTATTTGCATGTGTATAAACCAACTTATAGTGTTGGGCCAACATGTCCAGTTCGTCGGCAAAGTCGCAAAACTGCTGCATACGAAAGTAGGATGTGTTTAGTTGCATTTGATCCTTCCGCTGCATCAGATTCACCAGCAGCACTTGTCGCTCCAATCGACTGTTCAAACTCTGCAATATGTTGTTGGCTATGATCATGGCACCAAAGTAGCAATTGTTTAACAAATTCGATATAACCATGGGAAACAGTTTGTACAATGACCAGAGCCAGCTCAGGTCCGGCTCGTAGCGTCGCAGTTGTAGCACCAAAGCCGTCTCCAGCATCAAGGGAAATCCAATTACCTTTAGCAGCGACATTCCCACCGAGCGTTTTATGGTGTTGTGGTCTATGTGGTGCTCTCTCAGTGTTTCAAACAGCGGCACTTGGCTCATCATTTTGGCCACCTGACTACTGATCAGCATTTGCGTTATATAATTAACAATGGCCACGGTGACGTTCATGCAGCTGTACAACTGGACTGCATCACGTAAATTGAGTTGCCCCCGCGCATAGTCCTGGTACATCTGCCGTGCATAAATGCTGGCAAAGATGGTAGCTATCACCAGGCAATAGGTTAAATATTTTCTAGAAAATTTATAACGTTGACGGCTGCGTGAATCGTATCGATTGGCAAAGAGTCCAAAGACGGTTAGCATTGTAACCAGTATTACCAATAGAATTAGCACCAGTCGGGCATAGCCTTCAATGCGTTGCTTTGATAGACCCTCCAGGAAACCCATTATGCGTGCGACTGTTCAAGTATGTTTGTATTTAATGCCCATCTAGCGGTTGCTTAATTGATTATGTTTCATTATCATAATGAAATCATCTTGACAGTGACTGGAGAAGATTCCCATCAAGCCAGAATTAAAAGGGGTAGGAGAGCGTTCTGAAGGGACAAAGTCATTAATATCATTTAACCAATATTTCGAGAGTGACAGGAATGTGGTTGGGGATTCACATACACTAAAAGTAGACAAAAGTAAAAAAAAAACGATGATTTGGTTCACATTGTTTACATGAACTGATCCTGTGTCTGCTTTCAAAAGAGAAAATTGGAAAAGGGAGAAGGAAATATTTCCGAACCTATAAAGGATATTTATAGTAATCGCAATTGTTTGGATACACGTATTCAACACACTTTTTCTTCAGAACCATTGAACTCATCCAATCCAACTTGACGAAAATTTAAGCGATATAAAAAGAATCCTTTTGAAAGGAAATGAAAGTAATACAAGTTATCCTTATCACTTGAAAAGGACACCCCTAAGTGTGTTGTCTATCGCCTACTGCTCCAAAACCAATTATGATAGAGACTTACTTTTTATATCCCAGCAGAGGGTATTAAAAAATTGTCCGGATGTTTGTAACGCATAGAAGGTAGCATCTCAGACCACATAGATAAATTTAGCTATGTCTGTTTCTATGCTATCTCCTCCGTCATTTTGAAAGACATCTTTACCAAACATTGCACGAAATCTTTTAGTACAGGGTTGCCCAAATTCGACGGACCCATGTTTTTTTTTTAAAAATCAAAGAAAAAAATAAAAATTTGGTGGTTGGCAATCTTAATCATTTAATTTGTTCCAAGTAGATTTGTTTACATCAATTTTTGAATATGATATCTCTCAAATGGCCGCCTCTGGCGTTGATGGCGTATTGTGCCCTTTTTGCAGCATTTTCCATCGTTTTCGCCAACATTTCGGCCGGAATAGCGGGTATTTCTTCACGAAGCTCTTCTACGGTCCTTGGCTTGTTAACGTAAACCTTTGACTTCAAATATCCCCACAAGAAGAAGTCAGGCGGCGTCAAATCGGGCGAACGCGGTGGCCAGTCCAAATCACCACTTTTCGACATCAAACGGCCCGGAAACAATTTCTTCAGAAAATCGATTGTTATGCGACTTGTGTGCGGTGGAGCGCCGTCTTGTTGAAACCAGAACTGCCTCATACGCTTTCGACGAATAATTGGCATCACAAAATTGGTCATCATGTCGCGATAACGCTTCTGGTTGATGGTAACAGCATGGCCATTTTCATTTTGGAAGAAAAACGGCCCAATGACCGTTTTCGCACTAAGGCCGCACCAAACTGTGACTTTTTCGTCATGAAGAGGCACTTCTTGAATCTCCTGAGGATTTTCAGTGGCGTAAATACGGCAATTTTGCTTATTTACGGTCCCATTCAATGTGAAATGGGCTTCATCGGACATGATAATTTTGTTTTCACAATTGACTTGTTCTGTTGAATGTAAATTTCAACTAATTCAGAACGCTCGCGTGGCGTGTATTGTTCCATGGTAAAAATCTGCTTGGACTGACGCTTCAAACGCGGTATGTCATTAAGCGATCTGACATCTCTGTCAAAAGTTATGGCGTTGCCAGATGGGTCCGTCGAATATGGACAACCCTGTACAAATACGCTAATGTCGATTGGATTCGCTGACTAAAGCAACTAGTTGCCATAGGAATGATTGGTCAAAAAAACTAGTTGTAGTGAGAAAAACTTTTTTCTTTTTAATAGAAACGCCTCCAAACTATGTATTTTTTAGTTTCCTATGCTTTCCTGTGATTCCGCTAAGTTTGGTCGAAGTAGGACATCTATATAGTCTAGCTGTCATAGAAAAGTAGAGTCTCATAAAGTAGTTTTAGTGAGAAATTTTTGTTGTTTTCATTGGAAACATCTTTTAAATTGGCTTCCAATTCTTTTATAAGCTTTCCCACAATTCTTTAGAGTTTTGTCAACATCGGATGACTATAGGTTATAGCTGCCATTGGAATGATCGGTCGAATAACTAGTTTTAGTGAGAAAAACTTTTTTGTTTTCAAAACTTTGGTCGAAATCAGACATCTATATGGTATATCTGTCATAGGGCTGATTTCTTATCTTCTACATAGAGCTATCTGTCACATAAACCTACAAATAACAGCAAAATCTATGTTTATCTGACACATAGCAGCTATGTAAAAGATGTGCAGAAAAGTAGTATTGGTGAGCAAAACTTGTTTGTTTTCAGTGGAAATATCCTTCAAATTAGTTTAAATAGCGAGATGCAAGGGTATGCAAACTTCGGCCGAGTCGAAGATAACTTTACTCTATTTTTATACCCGTTATTCGAAGATTAAAAAGGGTATACTAGAGTCGTGCAAATGTATGTAACAGGCAGAAGGAAGCATCTCCGACCCCATAAAGGATATATATTTTTGATCAGTAGCAATAGTCGAGTTGATATAGCCATGTCCGTCTGTCTGTATGAACACCTAGATCTCAGAGACTAGAAGGGTTAGAGCCATCAAATTTTAAATGTAGATTAGTATTGTCTGCAGCAGATCAAGTTTGTTTCAAACTTTGGCCACGCCCCCACCCACGCTATAAAACAAGTTAAATATCTCCTACATTTTTTAAGATATCGAGCTTAGATTTTGCAGTGTTAGTGTATGTGGCCAATATCTACAATCTTATTTCAATCTCAATTTTCAGAAAGATCGGATAATAAATGACAGAGTCAAAGAAATGTTCCATACTTATCTGAGCCGCATGACGTTGTTAAACACTAATGGCCCTGAGTAACGGGTATTTCGAAGTCGGGCAGGGCCGAGTTTAACTAATAATATCGATAATATCGATATATCAAAACAAGAATACGATATGTCGCCATCGAGTTTTTCCGATGCAATATATCGGATATCGAATTTATGTTAGCGATATTTTCGATTCAGCTTTTTTTTTAGCATGTTCAAGGAGAAATTTGTCGCTGACTTTCTTTCTTGTTTTTATTGAAACTTCTATTTTATGAAAATATCGACGAAAACATCGCTGTACCCTATTCCGACCTAGTTGCTGGTTCAAATCTATATGGTTTTCTATTGGGAGTAGAATCTAATATTTCAGAAAATTCTAAAACAAATTTAGCAATCCCCCTTGACTAAGCCCATGGAATAAATCAGCTGTTTATTATTTCATTAGATTTGCATGACGTCACAGGTGCAATCGGTCTGTACAAATGACTGTGTATCATCAAATGTGTGAAACACAAAATATTAGAGCGATTGCAAACACTTGTGAAAGACAACAACGACAACACTTTTTCAGTCTATTCAAGCAGAAGCGAGCAACAACATGAAGTTTTATCAAATTTATGAACGCAAAGTGAGATCCTTACATATCTAGTACAGTAATTTTCAATATCAATTGTGGTTCCTATTTTTTCTAGCAATCTGTGTTGCGTGAAATGATGTTGGAGGATATTAAAACGCAAGGCAATACGCTACCAAAACTGGAAACTCATAATATTGGTGGCTATGAGTTCAGTATGGTGCTTAAGGAGCCTCCCAAATCACATTGGATGTTTTCACGGCCACTGAATAAGCTCTACATACGCATGAATAAGACGTTTAATGTCGATGTACAGTTCCGTGCCAAGATGCCCATACAACCCTTGAATTTGCGCGTCTTTTTATGCTTTACCAAGGATGTAAGCGGTCCGGTGTTGCGATGTCAGAATCATCTGAGCACTGAGCCTGGTGAGTACGATATACCTATGTGAGGTCACTAATATTAATTCTTTGACTTTAATTTTGATAGCCAGTGAAACCAACGACAATATGCGTGAGAATATTTTGCGTTGTGAAAATCCAAATGCTTCCTACTGTGGTTCGGCGCATGGCAAAGGCATTTCCGAGAGATATTCCGTATTGGTGCCCTTGAATATGTCCCGTTCGGGGAATCTTAATTATGTGCAGCATACGCTTGCCTTTAGGTTTATGTGCCAGAACTCATGTTTTGGTCGAAAGGAAACCTGTTTGATCTTTTGCTTGGAAAACACTTGGTAAGTTCTAAATAAAGTGATTGCTAAACAAAACCAATTTAACTTCGCTCTATTCTTAGTGGCGACATATTGGGACAGCAGGTTTTGGAAGTGAAAATCTGTACCTGTCCCAAACGGGATCGCAATCAGGATGAACGACAGATGACGGACCGCAAGCGCAAGTCCCTATTGCCCGCCACAACTGATGAAGAATCGTCGGATGTCAAGCAGCTGAAGAGACGTCGTCGAACTGTATCGTATCAGGATGATGTGAAAGACGAAGTTGAGAGCAATGAAAGCGGTGACATTGATGTACCAATCTCAAATAATTGGGAGGCGGTACGTACAGAGAATGGAGACTATCGCTTGGTCATTACCTGTCCCAAAAAGGAATTGCTGGTGCAGAGTATTGAGTGTATGTTGGAAAAGACAGCTGCTGCTTGCCTGCGTAGTCCCACCAATGAAAAGCTGCGTCAGCATGCTCACAGACTGCTGGACTTTAAGAGTAAGAAGTAAACAAAATCTTTAGAAGGCGAATTAATTGAAATCATGTTTTCATTTTCAGAGCATGCCAGTCAGCTACCATAAAATAAGGCATACAATTTTCTAGTTTTATACACACTTAGGTTTAAGGTTCAAAGATAAATTGAAATGGTATACCGGAGAGTTTATTTTAAAGTAATTCTAAAAAAGAAAACTATTTAATATTTTTGATATTATATGAATAGCACTAAATATATTTGCACACATCCAAATGTAAATAGTTGTTAAATGAGACAAAAATTATAATATTTAGACTACAGGCGAAGTTCCCTAACATAATTTACTATTTAGAAAGCAAAACTCAAAATGAAAAGGGTTGAGATTTTGAAAAAAAATTGCATGAGGGACGATCATAATAAGAAATTTGATTTTTATAAACTTAAATAAGCTTTACAAAAATGTTAATAACCTGAAAAGCAACAATTATAAATATCACTTTACGAGTTTATAAATGTTACGTCATATGAATTATAAATTAAGAAGTTTTAATAACAGTTTTTGTACCAGAAAAACCTTTTTAAAGCAACAAAAAGGACCAAATGTGGAAGCACTTTAAATATTGCCATTTAGCGATCGATAGCAATTGTCTTAAGCAATTAAATGTTTCACTCCAGCCTAATCAACTAAAAAACAAAATCAACAAAAAATACCAATTGAAGAAGGTTTCGTTTATTTGTCTAGTTTGTTGAGCCACTTAATTTTGTTAACTCACTTATAAGAAACCCACAGCTAATGGACTGTGCAGAATAAATTCGTCTTTTCCTTTGCGTTTTTCTAACTATTGTATTAATGTTGCTTTTCGTTTATTAATATAAGAGAAAATATCGAAGAATTAATTAACATTTTTGATAAAAAAAATTTAAATATTAATCACTTGTTAAATAAAGTTCCAAACAAAGTGGAAGTGAACGGCCATTGGTAATTTCTTATGTATCTTTTCAAATGTTTAGAATGGAAATTTGTTTAATTTTATTAAATTTTGTTTAACTGTTAACAAAAAAAAAGTGTTTCCAAACTATTTATTTATTTAACTATTTAAGTTTAACATCATCGATTTGGGCTAATCTTTAAATGTGTGAAAACCATACAAAAACTGCACCCCCTCTTATAAGCACAACACAGAAAAACTAGTTATTTGCTTTAACTTTCCGCCCTCATAACTAGACAGCGAATTTTGCATATATTTAAACCGATTTTTATCCAAGTAAGACAAAGTAGATGTGCACAACCACTATATGATGTGCTGAAGGATTCCAAGATGATTTAAATAACTATTTAATAAATTGAATGGTCAGCAAATGACAAAATGATGTGCAAAAATTTGAATAAATTCACATTAAAAACGGTTTAAAAATATGCAAAATCCGCTGTCAACTCATAACTACCCTCTAATAGCGACTATAAGACTTAAAACTTACAAGAGTAAGCTTCTCATTGATGGTTATAACATATTAAATTTGGTGCTGATAAGAGGGGGGCAATTTTTGGTATCTTATTCGGCTAGGCGTATTTATTTAAAAAAATTATCAAAACTAACTATATTTTGCGATATGTGGAACAGGCTTTCTTTACGTTTATGAGTGGAGTGGCGTATCTGGAAATAAATTTTAAAATTAAGTGGCTAACCACATTAAAAATACTGCAACTGTATCGACTTCAATGCAGCCTTCGAAAACTGTAAAAGTCTTTTATATAAGCTGTGGAAAGTAACTCAGATAATTTATACAGCCCTGTTCCCACATCCGAGTGAAATTATAAAGTAAAACGATTGCAATTCCGAATCGTTTTCAGTTTGCTATTCCCCTTTCCGAGTGAAATGGAAACCGATTTTATTTTCGAATGAATGTTCGAACTTTAAATTGATATCGAATGGTAGCCTTAACAATGTCGATCAACATAGCAACATTGTTTCATTTCGCTCGGTTTTGCTTTCGTCTACATACACTTTCTGAAGTATACGATAAAAACGAGAGCGAAAGTTAAAGTCGGCCCTGCCCGTTACTCAAGGCAATTAGTGTTTAATAAACTCATGCGGCTCAGATAAGTATGCAATATTTTTTTAACTTTGCCATTTATTATCCGATCTTTATGAAAATTAGTGAGATTGTACATATTGGCCACATGCACTGCAAAACGAGCTCGATAGCTTCCATATTGTAGGAGATGTTCAACATTTTTTATTGCGGGGGCGGGAGGGGGCGTGGCCAAAATTTGAAACTAACTTGATCTGCCTGCAGACAATACTAGCTTACGTCTAAAATTTGGTTGCTCTAGCTCTTCTAGTCTCTGAGATCTAGGTGTTCATTCAGACAGACGGATGGGCGGACGGTCAGACGCACATGGCTACATCGACTCGGCTGTTGATGCTGATGAAGAATATATATATTTTATGATATCGGAGATGCTTCCTTCTGCCTGTTACATACATTTGCACGACTTTAGTATACCCTTTTTACTCTACGAGTAACGGGTATAAAAATGATTTTAAATAGAATTTAGATACCTCAAAATCTTCACAATATTCAACATGCTAGATGAAAAGAATCATCGTCGCCAAGAAAATTGTCTTGGTTTTTCGGAAGCGGGATTAGCTAGATAGAAAACGGGAACGGAAAGGAAGAGAAGAAAGTAGAACATGTCATGGTGTGTGTCACAACATAAACGCAGAGTTTCCTGCAAGAACTTCCCCGATTCGTGCGTGTATCGTATAAAGATCGATTTCGTGTGATCGAAAACGAAAAAACTAAGGTTTTCGAGACTGTCT
>JAWNNM010003077.1:0-15482 GCA_035044965.1 Lordiphosa andalusiaca
TTTTTAAGATATCGAGCTCAGATTTTGCAGTGTTAGTGTATGTGGCCAATATCTACAATCTTATTTCAATATCAATTTTCAGAAAGATCGGATAATAAATGACAGAGTCAAAGAAATGTTCCATACTTATCTGAGCCGCAAGACGTTGTTAAACACTACTGGCCCTGAGTAACGGGTATTTCGAAGTCGGGCAGGGCCGACTTTAACTAATAATATCGATATATCAAAACGAGAATACGATATTTTCGATTCAGCTTTTAGCATGTTCAAGGAGAAATTTGGCGCTGACTTTCTTTCTTGTTTTTATTGAAACTTCTATTTTATGAAAATATCGACGAAAACATCGCTGTACCTTATTCCCACCTATTTGCTGGTTCAAATCTATATGGTTTTCTATTGAGAGTAGAATATAAAATTTTAGAAAATTCTAAAACAAATTTAGCAATCCCCCTTGACTAAGCCCATGGAATAAATCAGCTGTTTATTATTTCATTAGATTTGCATGACGTCACAGGTGCAATCGGTCTGTACAAATGACTGTGTATCATCAAATGTGTGAAACACAAAATATTAGAGCGATTGCAAACACTTGTGAAAGACAACGACAACATTTTTTTAGTCTATTCAAGCAGAAGCAAGCAACAACATGAAGTTTTATCAAATTTATGAACGCAAAGTGAGATCCTTACATATCTAGTACAGTAATTTTCAATGTCAATTGTGGTTCCTATTTTTTCTAGCAATCTGTGTTGCGTGAAATGATGTTGGAGGATATTAAAACGCAAGGCAATACGCTGCCAAAACTGGAAACTCATAATATTGGTGGCTATGAGTTCAGTATGGTACTTAAGGAGCCTCCCAAATCACATTGGATGTTTTCACGGCCACTGAATAAGCTCTACATACGCATGAATAAGACGTTTAATGTCGATGTACAGTTCCGTGCCAAGATGCCCATACAACCCTTGAATTTGCGCGTCTTTTTATGCTTTACCAAGGATGTAAGCGGTCCGGTGTTGCGATGTCAGAATCATCTGAGCACTGAGCCTGGTGAGTACGATATACCTATGTGAGGTCACTAATACTAATTCTTGGACTTTAATTTTGATAGCCAGTGAAACCAACGACAATATGCGTGAGAATATTTTGCGTTGTGAAAATCCAAATGCTTCCTACTGTGGTTCGGCGCATGGCAAAGGCATTTCCGAGAGATATTCCGTGTTGGTGCCATTGAATATGTCCCGTTCGGGGAATCTTAATTATGTGCAGCATACGCTTGCCTTTAGGTTTATGTGCCAGAATTCATGTTTTGGTCGAAAGGAAACCTGTTTGATCTTTTGCTTGGAAAACACTTGGTAAGTTCTAAATAAAGTGATTGCTAAACAAAACCAATTTAACTTCGCTCTATTCTTAGTGGCGACATATTGGGACAGCAGGTTTTGGAAGTGAAAATCTGTACCTGTCCCAAACGGGATCGCAATCAGGATGAACGACAGATGACGGACCGCAAGCGCAAGTCCCTATTGCCCGCCACAACTGATGAAGAATCGTCGGATGTCAAGCAGCTGAAGAGACGCCGTCGAACTGTATCGTTTCAGGATGATGTGAAAGACGAAGTTGAGAGCAATGAAAGCGGTGACATTGATGTACCAATCTCAAATAATTGGGAGGCGGTACGTACAGAGAATGGAGACTATCGCTTGGTCATTACCTGTCCCAAAAAGGAATTGCTAGTGCAGAGCATTGAGTGTATGTTGGAAAAGACAGCTGCTGCTTGCCTGCGTAGTCCCACCAATGAAAAGCTGCGTCAGCATGCTCACAGACTGCTGGACTTTAAGAGTAAGAAGTAAACAAAATCTTTAGAAGGCGAATTAATTGAAATCATGTTTTCATTTTCAGAGCATGCCAGTCAGCTACCATAAAATAAGGCATACAATTTTCTAGTTTTATACACACTTAGGTTTAAGGTTCAAAGATAAATTGAAATGGTATACCGGAGAGTTTATTTTAAAGTAATTCTAAAAAACTATTTAATATTTTTGATATTATATGAATAGCACTAAATATATTTGCACACATCCAAATGTAAATAGTTGTTAAATGAGACAAAAATGCTAATATTTAGACTACAGGCGAAGTTCCCTAACATAATTTACTATTTAGAAAGCAAAACTCAAAATGAAAAGGGTTGAGATTTTGAAAAAAATTGCATGAGGGACTATCATAATTAGAAATTTGATTTTTATAAACTTAAATAAGCTGTACAAAAATGTTAATAACCTGAAAAGCAACAATTATAAATATCACTTTACGAGTTTATAAATGTTACGTCATATGAATTATAAATTAAGAAGTTTTAATAACAGATTTTGTACCAGAAAAACCTTTTTAAAGCAACAAAAAGGACCAAATGTGGAAGCACTTTAAATATTGCCATTTAGCGATCGATAGCAATTGTCTTAAGCAATTAAATGTTTCACTCCAGCCTAATCAACTAAAAAACAAAATCAACAAAAAATACCAATTGAAGAAGGTTTCGTTTATTTGTCTAGTTTGTTGAGCCACTTAATTTTGTTAACTCACTTATAAGAAACCCACAGCTAATGGACTGTGCAGAATAATTTCGTCTTTTCCTTTGCGTTTTTCTAAATATTGTATTAATGTTGCTTTTCGTTTATTAATATAAGAGATAATATCGAAGAATTAATTAACATTTTTGATAAAAAAATTTAAGTATTAATCACTTGTTAAATAAAGTTCCAAACAAAGTGGAAGTGAACGGCCATTGGTAATTTCTTATGTATCTTTTCAAATGTTTAGAATGGAAATTTGTTTAATTTTATTAAATTTTGTTTAACTGTTAACAAAAAAAAAGTGTTTCCAAACTATTTATTTATTTAACTATTTAAGTTTAACATCATCGATATGGGCTAATCTTTAAATGTGTGAAAACCATACAAAAACTGCACCCCCTCTTATAAGCACAACACAGAAAAACTAGTTATTTGCTTTAACTTTCCGCCCTCATAACTAGACAGCGAATTTTGCATATATTTAAACCGATTTTTATCCAAGTAAGACAAAGTAGATGTGCACAACCACTATATGATGTGCTGAAGGATTCCAAGATGATTTAAATAACTATTTAATAAATTGAATGGTCAGCAAATGACAAAATGATGTGCAAAAATTTATATAAATTCACATTTTTCAAAGTCTACTAGGATTAAAAACGGATTAAAAATATGCAAAATCCGCTGTGTACTCATAACTACCCTCTAATAGCGACTATAAGACTTAAAACTTATAAGAGTAAGCTTCTCATTGATGGTTATCACATATTAAATTTGGTGCTGATAAGAGGGGGGCAATTTTTGTTATCTTATTCGGCTAAGCGTAATTATTTAAAAAAATGATCAAAACTAACTATATTTTCCGATATGTGGAACAGGCTTTCTTTACGTTTATGAGTGGAGTGGCTTATCTGGAAATAAATTTTAAAATTATGTGGCTAACCACATTAAAAATACTGCAACTGTATCGACTTCAATGCAGCCTTCGAAAACTGAAAAAGTCTTTTATATAAGCTGTGGAAAGTAACTCAGATAATTTATACAGCCCTGTTCCCATATCCGAGTGAAATTATAAAGTAAAACGATTGCAATTCCGAATCGTTTTCAGTTTGCTATTCCCCTTTCAGAGTGAAATGGAAACCGATTTTATTTTCGAATGAATGTTCGAACTTTAAATTGATATCGAATGGTAGCCTTAACAATGTCGATCAACATAGCAACATTGTTTCATTTCGCTCGGTTTTGCTTTCGTCTACATACAGTTTCTGAAGTACAGCGTAAGTTAAAGTCGGCCCTGCCCGACTTCGAAATAGCCGTTACTCAAGGCAATTAGTGTTTAATAACCTAATGCGGCTGAGATAAGTATGCAATGTTTTTTTAACTTTGCCATTTATTATCCGATCTTTATGTAAATTTGTGAGATTGTACATATTGGCCACATGCACTGCAAAATGAGCTCGATAGCTGGACCAAATTGTAGGAGATATTCAACATTTTTTATTGCGGGGGCGGGAGGGAGCGTGGCCAAAATATGAAACAAACTTGATCTGCCTGCAGACAATACTAGCTTTGATCTAAAATTTGGTTGCTCTAGCTCTTCTAGTCTCTGAGATCTAGGTGTTCATTCAGACAGACGGATGGGCGGACGGTCAGACGCACATGGCTACATCGACTCGGCTGTTAATGCTGATGAAGAATATATATACTTTACGCTATCGGAGATGCTTCCTTCTGCCTGTTACATACATTTGCACGACTTTAGTATACCCTTTTTACTCTACGAGTAACGGGTATAAAAATGATTTTAAATAGAATTTAGAAACCTCAAAATCTTCACAATATTCAACATGCTAGATGAAAAGTATCATCGTCGCCAAGAAAATTGTCTTGGTTTTTCGGAAGCGGGATTAGCTACCAATCAAGATCGAAAACGGGAACGGAAAAGGAAGAGAAAAAAGTAGAACATGTCATGGTGTGTGTCACAACATAAACGCAGAGTTTCCTGCAAGAACTTCCCCGATTCGTGCGTGTATCGCATAAAGATCGATTTCGTGTGATCGAAAACGAAAAAACTAAGGTTTTCGAGACTGTCTTTATTTTCCTTAAAAATCTCGATTTGGTGGGCACTGTCAGCCCTTCATGTGGCCGTGATGCACATCTGATGCACATACCGTTTGAATCCTGATTTTTTTGTAAAGTATACAAAGAACGAGGCAAGTGGTAATATTATATGAATCTTCAAAATGCATTTATAAATTTATGTGGTTTCCCAACAATTTTTCACTTTTCACGCCAATTTTGTGAAGTGAGCATGTGGTCTCCGGTCCAAAAACTATGCCCATAATGCATGTGCAGTCAAGTTTTGTTGTTTCTGGTCGTTAATTTTGAGAATCGCTGTGTTGCATATGAACATCAAACCGCTTTTGTGTGTTAAATTGTGCCGTCGATATTTCCGACAAGGCAAAGGATCCTCGAATTATGTTTTAGGATCATTTGACTTTCAGCTTCTTATCGCAGAAGACTTAACAAAAGTTGACATTAAATCTAAGCTGGGAAATTATTGTGGCAAGATTGATGCATATCCCTCGTAAGTAAGTCAAGTTGAACCTATAAATCCCAATGTCTAGTTTGAAAATACAAATTAAATTCCGGATTTTTAAAAATTAATGATTATTTTGGATTTTTATTCATTTTACTCGAAAAAATAATCATTATTGATTAAGCAATAAAATAAAAATCAAGAAATAAAAATCATTGCGGAAATGAATAGAATAGCGTAATATAACCGTATTTTATTATGATACTTTTTTCATGCAGGTACTCTAAGTTGATGATTTTTATACTCTGTACCGTAGGTACATAGAGTATTATAAGTTTGTGCAAAAGTATGTAACATCCAGAAGGAAGCATCTCCGACCCCATAAAGTATATATATTCTTGATCAGCATCAACAGCCGAGTCGATATAGCCATGTCCGTCTGTCCGTCTGTCTGTCCGTATGAACGCACAGATCTCAGAGATGGTAAGAGATAGAGGCTTGACATGTATGGGACATATGCTTCTTATGTCTGCAGGCAAATCAAGTTTATTTTCAATTTAGGCCACGCCCCCTGCCGCCCCCGCAATTTAGAAAAAACGTCATATCTCCTACAGTTTTAAAGATAGGTGGGTTGTTCCTTCTAGATATATTTAGTAATATGAATAACTTATCGACTAGCCAAAGAAATGGTGAAGGTTGGATGAACGGTTTTCGAGTTATGATCAAAAGACTGTTCGCTGCAGCAGCGCAGAAGCAGCGCTGCTTTCAGCTACTACTGCAGCATCAAAATTTATGCTGAGCGTATAATTTCGTTGGTACAGAGTATGCTATAGTCGGGCTTGACCGACTTTCTTTCTTGTTGAGAATGAAAAATCTACAAATAATCATGAATTCTGGTCCCTGGGGGCATAGCGACTTAATTTCGACGACATAATTTCGCCCAGTACAATTTGAATCGAAATTATGTCGCTGAAATCGAAATTATGTAGTTTTTTTCCTGTCGGAATTTTGTCGTTTTAGAACTAAATAATTTCGATCGAAATTATGTCGTTTTTCTCTGTCCAAATTATGTCGTTTTAAAACGACGTAATTTCGACGTCCCAATTAGAATTATTTTGCTGTCGAAATAATGTCGTTTCAAAACGACATAGTTTCGATCGAAATTATGTCGTTTTTTTCCTGTCGGAATAATGTTGTTTCAAAACGACAATATTTCGATCGAAATTATGTCGTTTTTTTCACGTCGAAATAATGTCGTTTCAAAACGACATAATTTTGATCGAAATTAAGTCGTTTTTTTCCTGTCGGAATAATGTCGTTTCAAGACGACATAATTTCGATCGAAATTATGTCGTTTTTTTCACGTCGAAATAATGTCGTTTTTATCGAAATTATGTAGTTTTTTTCTGTCGAAATTATGTCGTCGGAACTATGTCGTCCCCCCGTCCCTGGTTCATACACTTATCAACGATTTTTGTGTAAAACAACACAGTATCTTGTTCAAAAGTTAGAAAGGCCGCTTTAGTATCTAAAGTGCCAACAAATACGATTACCGCGTAAGGAATCCAACTAATGGTTCAACATATCTGTGAACCACTGAACCGTTTCGTTCATTCTTTGCTGAAGTCGGTATAGAAGGTAACAGTTTCTCCTTCTTTATAGGGAATACGGTGATGGTAAGGATAAAGACATGTTTCCAGCTGTTACCTTAAGTCGCAGATCCTGTACTGTACACCATTCCGTTGTCGCGCATGCTAAGATTTTTTGCTGTAACATGTGTGACTTCTCCGGTCAATGCACTGCGCTGCCTCGGCTAGGCAGCAAATACCGCAAATATGTCAAACCATGCTGCATTTACATATTTTTTTATATTTATACTCACATTTGCATGATTTGTTTTAGTTCTAGGCGCGCATGCGTTTGCGACCGTTGCACATGTGCGAGGACGCCAAATAAAAGGAGAAAAAAAAACAGATGCTGACACTGTGCCGCCGTTGCAGCTGCGGATGACTTTTGCCACATGCGGCAGGCCAGCAAATGTATGTTTACTTTTTTATGCAGAACCTGGCAGATTTAGAACTGTGCATTGACCTGGGGCAATTAACTCAAAAGATATTTCAATTGTAACGGGTTTCCCTTTGACAGCGCCCCAGACGGATGTCTTGGTTTCCATTTTAGGCCTTTCCTTTCTGCCAGTACTCACTTACCTGCTTACCTGTTTGGCATATTGAAATGGGTTGCTCAATAAGATTCACTCATTTCTCGTTTGGTCAGTGGCTGAGTGAGTGAGTGAGTCTTCAACCTGCTTACTCATTTCTCCACTGTGCTTCGTTGCACTCACATTTTGGTCGCAATGAAAAATTCGAAATATTTTTATTGTTTTTTTGTTGTTTTTGATTGCCTGGTTGCCTGGGGCCAGAAGGTTCAAAAAGGTGAAAAGTTGTTCATTGCAAGGTCTTGAGCAAGCAAAGTTGACAAAAAACATTTTGAAAAAGACTTAATGAACTTTAATTGTTGCTGTTTCTTTAAAGTGTATGGAGAAGGAATTGAGGGAGCCGATCATCTGAGCTTGTTGATATCAATCCCATTATATTCGATTCCAGCAATTTAAAACACTTTCTAAGCGATCTAAGCTTCTTTTTTCATTCAAAAGAAAAAACCTATTTAGATTGATTTAAGATTTTATTAAAAGGTTGTTGGTGAATCTAGATGAATTTCGTGTATTGAACACGAAACGGTTTGCATGATCCATCATGGCTTAAATATTTTCTCAATCAATTTCTTCAAAATTCTGACCGCTGCTGCAGCGCAGTAGTACCGATGCTTTCAGCTTCTACTGCAGCATCAAAATTTATGCTGAGGGTATAATTTCGTTGGTACAGAGTATGCTATAGTCGGGCCTGACCGACATTCTTTCTGTTTTTTTTTTTAGGTTTTATGTTAAGTGTTATTTTTGAGCTTATTAAGAAAAACACTAAATAATACTTAATCCGTAATTTTAGTTTAACAATTTATGGTCGTTACGATCCCTGTCAAAAACTTGTGAATTTTGGCTCTAAACTGCTTTTGAACCGGTTCCATGTTTTGAACCAAATATCAAGTTCGTAGCTTAAATTACTTCGGAGAACTTTCCACTGAAACCAACCACTTTTGAACGGGTATAAATGAAACTTTACAAAAAATCCGTGGATGCCAGATAATAGAGTCTTCAGTAGTATCAATAGGTTCACGTGACTATACTTTCACATCAGAAGCATGCAGCAAATAATATATAAGCGGTTAGTAGAAGAATCTTCGCATAGTGGCGTAGTTAAGCTGAGCTAGCATTTAAATCAACCAATTTTTTCCCGCTAATTCACATTTACGACCAATCTTTTGAATGGTACCCATTCGCTATAGTCGTCCGATTTCGTAGAATTAGGTGAGAGTATTAAAAATGGTCCAATTGCAAAGTTTTAGACAAACAAAACAAAGGCTATTTTTTGGGGTTATCAATGGTATTGTAGCTATACCATATATTTGACCAACTTTCATCAAACTTTGAAAAATTATGGAAAAGCATAGGAAACCAATAAATACATAGCTCTGGATAGTGTTTGAAAATGCTATGCTATTTCGAAGTTTTTTATTTTTGCTCCTGCTTCTGCTCTGAATGTGATAGGAGCAGAGCAGTAGCATAAGCACGAAATTTCATCTGGAGCACTATTGCTTTGCTCCGTGCTGACAATTTTTTCAACGCTATAGAAATAGCATACAAAAACTACTATCAAAATACTATCTGGAGTTATAGCCATAGCAAAAAAATTCGGAGCAATCGGAGCAATTGGAGCAAAGCAGGCATAGATTTTCAACATGTCATATAGCTATAGCTTTTCCTCCTGGAGCTGCTCCCAAATCTGCTTCTCATAGCTGCTGTAGCTGCTCCACGTAGATCTACCAAACAGTTTGCTTAAAATTCTATACAGCTTTTAACAAAGTGGCTCAATTCTCATTATTATAGTCTCATTAGTACATCATGGGGAATCGCAGTTCTTAAATTGACATGCGATGGTACTGAAGAATTCGCGGTCTCAATTTAGTTTGATTTGATGATAAGGGTAGCAAAAGTATAAGTATGAGGAGATGGCGTAATTATTAGGAGCTATGAAGAATTTGCGATTTCTGTTTGGTGCCCTTTAATGGCTGGTCGTAGGCCGATTTGAATTGGTTCTTTCCAAATATAAAGGCTATTCTCATAGGGTGTTTTCGGGGCAAAAAACATTACTTTTGTTGCCCTAAACTTGTTCATAAATTTAACCAAATGACGCGATTTTTTGACAAAAAAACCCCCAAAAATATATTTAGAATTGGGTTGCCTAACATGACCTTCTTTTACAGAATTCTTTAGATAAAACCCATTTAACGCTATCCCTTGTGCAACTTTTGATTTAAGCCCATATGAGACAACTACGACAGCAGCTATACGTAGCACTATTGGGAGCAGACTGAGCGGTTCTAAAATCAATAATTACTTCTGTAGCAAGAATGGAAAATCTGCTTGCCTGCTTTGGGTTGTTCCTTCTAGATATATTTAGTAATAAGGATAACTTATCGATCAGCCAAACGAATGGTGAAGATTGGATGAACGGTTTTCGAGTTATGATCAAAAGACTGTTCGCTGCAGCAGCGCAGAAGCAGAGCTGCTTTCAGCTACTACTGCAGCATCAAAATTTATGCTGAGCGTAGAATTTCGTTGGTACAGAGTATGCTATAGTCGGGCTTGACCGACTTTCTTTCTTGTTGAGAATGAAAAATCTACAAATAATCATGAATTCTGGTCCCTGGGGGCATAGCGACTTAATTTCGACGACATAATTTCGCCCAGTACAATTTGAATCGAAATTATGTCGCTGAAATCGAAATTATGTAGTTTTTTTCCTGTCGGAATTTTGTCGTTTTAGAACTAAATAATTTCGATCGAAATTATGTCGTTTTTCTCTGTCCAAATTATGTCGTTTTAAAACGACGTAATTTCGACGTCCCAATTAGAATTATTTTGCTGTCGAAATAATGTCGTTTCAAAACGACATAGTTTCGATCGAAATTATGTCGTTTTTTTCCTGTCGGAATAATGTTGTTTCAAAACGACAATATTTCGATCGAAATTATGTCGTTTTTTTCACGTCGAAATAATGTCGTTTCAAAACGACATAATTTTGATCGAAATTAAGTCGTTTTTTTCCTGTCGGAATAATGTCGTTTCAAGACGACATAATTTCGATCGAAATTATGTCGTTTTTTTCACGTCGAAATAATGTCGTTTTTATCGAAATTATGTAGTTTTTTTCTGTCGAAATTATGTCGTCGGAACTATGTCGTCCCCCCGTCCCTGGTTCATACACTTATCAACGATTTTTGTGTAAAACAACACAGTATCTTGTTCAAAAGTTAGAAAGGCCGCTTTAGTATCTAAAGTGCCAACAAATACGATTACCGCGTAAGGAATCCAACTAATGGTTCAACATATCTGTGAACCACTGAACCGTTTCGTTCATTCTTTGCTGAAGTCGGTATAGAAGGTAACAGTTTCTCCTTCTTTATAGGGAATACGGTGATGGTAAGGATAAAGACATGTTTCCAGCTGTTACCTTAAGTCGCAGATCCTGTACTGTACACCATTCCGTTGTCGCGCATGCTAAGATTTTTTGCTGTAACATGTGTGACTTCTCCGGTCAATGCACTGCGCTGCCTCGGCTAGGCAGCAAATACCGCAAATATGTCAAACCATGCTGCATTTACATATTTTTTTATATTTATACTCACATTTGCATGATTTGTTTTAGTTCTAGGCGCGCATGCGTTTGCGACCGTTGCACATGTGCGAGGACGCCAAATAAAAGGAGAAAAAAAAACAGATGCTGACACTGTGCCGCCGTTGCAGCTGCGGATGACTTTTGCCACATGCGGCAGGCCAGCAAATGTATGTTTACTTTTTTATGCAGAACCTGGCAGATTTAGAACTGTGCATTGACCTGGGGCAATTAACTCAAAAGATATTTCAATTGTAACGGGTTTCCCTTTGACAGCGCCCCAGACGGATGTCTTGGTTTCCATTTTAGGCCTTTCCTTTCTGCCAGTACTCACTTACCTGCTTACCTGTTTGGCATATTGAAATGGGTTGCTCAATAAGATTCACTCATTTCTCGTTTGGTCAGTGGCTGAGTGAGTGAGTGAGTCTTCAACCTGCTTACTCATTTCTCCACTGTGCTTCGTTGCACTCACATTTTGGTCGCAATGAAAAATTCGAAATATTTTTATTGTTTTTTTGTTGTTTTTGATTGCCTGGTTGCCTGGGGCCAGAAGGTTCAAAAAGGTGAAAAGTTGTTCATTGCAAGGTCTTGAGCAAGCAAAGTTGACAAAAAACATTTTGAAAAAGACTTAATGAACTTTAATTGTTGCTGTTTCTTTAAAGTGTATGGAGAAGGAATTGAGGGAGCCGATCATCTGAGCTTGTTGATATCAATCCCATTATATTCGATTCCAGCAATTTAAAACACTTTCTAAGCGATCTAAGCTTCTTTTTTCATTCAAAAGAAAAAACCTATTTAGATTGATTTAAGATTTTATTAAAAGGTTGTTGGTGAATCTAGATGAATTTCGTGTATTGAACACGAAACGGTTTGCATGATCCATCATGGCTTAAATATTTTCTCAATCAATTTCTTCAAAATTCTGACCGCTGCTGCAGCGCAGTAGTACCGATGCTTTCAGCTTCTACTGCAGCATCAAAATTTATGCTGAGGGTATAATTTCGTTGGTACAGAGTATGCTATAGTCGGGCCTGACCGACATTCTTTCTGTTTTTTTTTTTAGGTTTTATGTTAAGTGTTATTTTTGAGCTTATTAAGAAAAACACTAAATAATACTTAATCCGTAATTTTAGTTTAACAATTTATGGTCGTTACGATCCCTGTCAAAAACTTGTGAATTTTGGCTCTAAACTGCTTTTGAACCGGTTCCATGTTTTGAACCAAATATCAAGTTCGTAGCTTAAATTACTTCGGAGAACTTTCCACTGAAACCAACCACTTTTGAACGGGTATAAATGAAACTTTACAAAAAATCCGTGGATGCCAGATAATAGAGTCTTCAGTAGTATCAATAGGTTCACGTGACTATACTTTCACATCAGAAGCATGCAGCAAATAATATATAAGCGGTTAGTAGAAGAATCTTCGCATAGTGGCGTAGTTAAGCTGAGCTAGCATTTAAATCAACCAATTTTTTCCCGCTAATTCACATTTACGACCAATCTTTTGAATGGTACCCATTCGCTATAGTCGTCCGATTTCGTAGAATTAGGTGAGAGTATTAAAAATGGTCCAATTGCAAAGTTTTAGACAAACAAAACAAAGGCTATTTTTTGGGGTTATCAATGGTATTGTAGCTATACCATATATTTGACCAACTTTCATCAAACTTTGAAAAATTATGGAAAAGCATAGGAAACCAATAAATACATAGCTCTGGATAGTGTTTGAAAATGCTATGCTATTTCGAAGTTTTTTATTTTTGCTCCTGCTTCTGCTCTGAATGTGATAGGAGCAGAGCAGTAGCATAAGCACGAAATTTCATCTGGAGCACTATTGCTTTGCTCCGTGCTGACAATTTTTTCAACGCTATAGAAATAGCATACAAAAACTACTATCAAAATACTATCTGGAGTTATAGCCATAGCAAAAAAATTCGGAGCAATCGGAGCAATTGGAGCAAAGCAGGCATAGATTTTCAACATGTCATATAGCTATAGCTTTTCCTCCTGGAGCTGCTCCCAAATCTGCTTCTCATAGCTGCTGTAGCTGCTCCACGTAGATCTACCAAACAGTTTGCTTAAAATTCTATACAGCTTTTAACAAAGTGGCTCAATTCTCATTATTATAGTCTCATTAGTACATCATGGGGAATCGCAGTTCTTAAATTGACATGCGATGGTACTGAAGAATTCGCGGTCTCAATTTAGTTTGATTTGATGATAAGGGTAGCAAAAGTATAAGTATGAGGAGATGGCGTAATTATTAGGAGCTATGAAGAATTTGCGATTTCTGTTTGGTGCCCTTTAATGGCTGGTCGTAGGCCGATTTGAATTGGTTCTTTCCAAATATAAAGGCTATTCTCATAGGGTGTTTTCGGGGCAAAAAACATTACTTTTGTTGCCCTAAACTTGTTCATAAATTTAACCAAATGACGCGATTTTTTGACAAAAAAACCCCCAAAAATATATTTAGAATTGGGTTGCCTAACATGACCTTCTTTTACAGAATTCTTTAGATAAAACCCATTTAACGCTATCCCTTGTGCAACTTTTGATTTAAGCCCATATGAGACAACTACGACAGCAGCTATACGTAGCACTATTGGGAGCAGACTGAGCGGTTCTAAAATCAATAATTACTTCTGTAGCAAGAATGGAAAATCTGCTTGCCTGCTTTGGGTTGTTCCTTCTAGATATATTTAGTAATAAGGATAACTTATCGATCAGCCAAACGAATGGTGAAGATTGGATGAACGGTTTTCGAGTTATGATCAAAAGACTGTTCGCTGCAGCAGCGCAGAAGCAGAGCTGCTTTCAGCTACTACTGCAGCATCAAAATTTATGCTGAGCGTAGAATTTCGTTGGTACAGAGTATGCTATAGTCGGGCTTGACCGACTTTCTTTCTTGTTTTTTAATGATATTTCTATAGCACTGAAAAAATTGACAGCACGGAGCAAAGCTATAGTGCTCCAGATGAAATTGTGTGCTTATGCTACTGCTCTGCTCTTTTCATATTCGGAGCAGAAGCAGGAGGAGAGCATTTTTTTCGAAGCTATTGCTGCTGTGTAGGAAGCAATTCAAACACTGGTTCTGGAATCGTTTCCATTGAAAACAAAAAGTCTTTCGCAGTAAAACCATTAACCAATCCAAATAGGCGAGATATGTTTTGTGTTTCTCAACTTTACACGAATCAGGCTATACCCCGCCAACCATATGCGGAGCGCTCGGAAGCAGGAGTGAAAAGAGACTCCCAAAGTAGCGCCTCGAAGGAGCGTTGCCAAGTCACTCCGAAGCAGGAGTGAAAAGGGACTTCAAGCAGCACCTCGAATGTGTCCCTTTTAAAAAAATCATAGGCGAACAGAGGAGTCCGCACGGACTGTTTGCGGGTTATCTGAATGAGCATTCTGGGACGCCGAAATCACTCATTTAAGGAGTCCCTTAGCCACACTTTTTTCAAATATATTTAAATGGCTGTTTTCTCCAGCGGATATGCTCCTTTGGGACACTTTTCGGAGCCTCCCTAGGAGGCTCAGCGCACCGTACAGGGAGTCCTAATGGTTGGCTGGGAAGCATGTGTGGCTTCTTTTTATACTCTCTGACATACAGGTATACAGTCCTTGATCATTGATTAAGCTATGGCCTTTTGTTCTATTCAAAGTTAATTGTCTTAATACAGTGTTATTTTTTATACCCTTGCAAAGGGTATTATAATTTTGCCCAGCATAGAAATACGCATACAAATATTCTTTTCGACTCCATAAACTATATATATTCTTGATCAGTGTGACGAGTTGAGTCGATTGAGCTTTGTCCGTCCGTCTGTCTGTCTGTTTCACACTACTTATATGTCGGAACCGACCGGATCAGATGACTATATCTCATAGCTCCCATAGGAACAATCGGTTGGTAGTTTTAGTGAGAACAACTTTTTGCTTTTCAATGGAAACGTCTCCAAACTTTGTAATCGTAGGTTTTCTATGTTTTTTTATAATTCTACCAAGTTTTAGTAAAATCGAACATCTATATGGTATAGCTGCCATACAAAAGATAGGTCTGAAGAACAGTCTTAGTTAAAACGAGAGCGTAAGTTAAAGTCGGCCCTGTCCGACTTCGAAATACCCGTTACTCAAGGCAATTAGTGTTGCGGCTCAGATAAGTATGCAACGTTTTTTTAACTCTGCCATTTATTATCCGATCATTATGAGATTGTACATATTGCCCACATGCACTACACTGCAAAATCTGAGCTCGATAGCTTACAAATTGTAGGAGATATTCAACATTTTTTATTGCGGGGGCGGGAGGGGGCGTGGCCAAAATTTGAAACAAACTTGATCTGCCTACTGACAATACTAGCTTACATCTAAAATTTGGTTGCTCTAGCTCTTCTAGTCTCCGAGATCTATGTGTTCATACAGACGAACGGACGGACGGACAGACGGACAGACGGACATGGCTATATCGACTCGGCTATTGATCCTGATGAAGAATATATATACTTTATGATATCGGAGATGCTTCCTTCTGCCTGTTACATACATGACTTTAGTATACCCTTTTTACTCTACGAGTAACGGG
>JAWNNM010003079.1:0-10125 GCA_035044965.1 Lordiphosa andalusiaca
AAATATCTCCTACATTTTTTAAGATATCGAGCTTAGATTTTGCAGTGTTAGTGTATGTGGCCAATATCTACAATCTTATTTCAATCTCAATTTTCAGAAAGATCGGATAATAAATGACAGAGTCAAAGAAATGTTCCATACTTATCTGAGCCGCATGACGTTGTTAAACACTAATGGCCCTGAGTAACGGGTATTTCGAAGTCGGGCAGGGCCGAGTTTAACTAATAATATCGATAATATCGATATATCAAAACAAGAATACGATATGTCGCCATCGAGTTTTTCCGATGCAATATATCGGATATCGAATTTATGTTAGCGATATTTTCGATTCAGCTTTTTTTTTAGCATGTTCAAGGAGAAATTTGTCGCTGACTTTCTTTCTTGTTTTTATTGAAACTTCTATTTTATGAAAATATCGACGAAAACATCGCTGTACCCTATTCCGACCTAGTTGCTGGTTCAAATCTATATGGTTTTCTATTGGGAGTAGAATCTAATATTTCAGAAAATTCTAAAACAAATTTAGCAATCCCCCTTGACTAAGCCCATGGAATAAATCAGCTGTTTATTATTTCATTAGATTTGCATGACGTCACAGGTGCAATCGGTCTGTACAAATGACTGTGTATCATCAAATGTGTGAAACACAAAATATTAGAGCGATTGCAAACACTTGTGAAAGACAACAACGACAACACTTTTTCAGTCTATTCAAGCAGAAGCGAGCAACAACATGAAGTTTTATCAAATTTATGAACGCAAAGTGAGATCCTTACATATCTAGTACAGTAATTTTCAATATCAATTGTGGTTCCTATTTTTTCTAGCAATCTGTGTTGCGTGAAATGATGTTGGAGGATATTAAAACGCAAGGCAATACGCTACCAAAACTGGAAACTCATAATATTGGTGGCTATGAGTTCAGTATGGTGCTTAAGGAGCCTCCCAAATCACATTGGATGTTTTCACGGCCACTGAATAAGCTCTACATACGCATGAATAAGACGTTTAATGTCGATGTACAGTTCCGTGCCAAGATGCCCATACAACCCTTGAATTTGCGCGTCTTTTTATGCTTTACCAAGGATGTAAGCGGTCCGGTGTTGCGATGTCAGAATCATCTGAGCACTGAGCCTGGTGAGTACGATATACCTATGTGAGGTCACTAATATTAATTCTTTGACTTTAATTTTGATAGCCAGTGAAACCAACGACAATATGCGTGAGAATATTTTGCGTTGTGAAAATCCAAATGCTTCCTACTGTGGTTCGGCGCATGGCAAAGGCATTTCCGAGAGATATTCCGTATTGGTGCCCTTGAATATGTCCCGTTCGGGGAATCTTAATTATGTGCAGCATACGCTTGCCTTTAGGTTTATGTGCCAGAACTCATGTTTTGGTCGAAAGGAAACCTGTTTGATCTTTTGCTTGGAAAACACTTGGTAAGTTCTAAATAAAGTGATTGCTAAACAAAACCAATTTAACTTCGCTCTATTCTTAGTGGCGACATATTGGGACAGCAGGTTTTGGAAGTGAAAATCTGTACCTGTCCCAAACGGGATCGCAATCAGGATGAACGACAGATGACGGACCGCAAGCGCAAGTCCCTATTGCCCGCCACAACTGATGAAGAATCGTCGGATGTCAAGCAGCTGAAGAGACGTCGTCGAACTGTATCGTATCAGGATGATGTGAAAGACGAAGTTGAGAGCAATGAAAGCGGTGACATTGATGTACCAATCTCAAATAATTGGGAGGCGGTACGTACAGAGAATGGAGACTATCGCTTGGTCATTACCTGTCCCAAAAAGGAATTGCTGGTGCAGAGTATTGAGTGTATGTTGGAAAAGACAGCTGCTGCTTGCCTGCGTAGTCCCACCAATGAAAAGCTGCGTCAGCATGCTCACAGACTGCTGGACTTTAAGAGTAAGAAGTAAACAAAATCTTTAGAAGGCGAATTAATTGAAATCATGTTTTCATTTTCAGAGCATGCCAGTCAGCTACCATAAAATAAGGCATACAATTTTCTAGTTTTATACACACTTAGGTTTAAGGTTCAAAGATAAATTGAAATGGTATACCGGAGAGTTTATTTTAAAGTAATTCTAAAAAAGAAAACTATTTAATATTTTTGATATTATATGAATAGCACTAAATATATTTGCACACATCCAAATGTAAATAGTTGTTAAATGAGACAAAAATTATAATATTTAGACTACAGGCGAAGTTCCCTAACATAATTTACTATTTAGAAAGCAAAACTCAAAATGAAAAGGGTTGAGATTTTGAAAAAAAATTGCATGAGGGACGATCATAATAAGAAATTTGATTTTTATAAACTTAAATAAGCTTTACAAAAATGTTAATAACCTGAAAAGCAACAATTATAAATATCACTTTACGAGTTTATAAATGTTACGTCATATGAATTATAAATTAAGAAGTTTTAATAACAGTTTTTGTACCAGAAAAACCTTTTTAAAGCAACAAAAAGGACCAAATGTGGAAGCACTTTAAATATTGCCATTTAGCGATCGATAGCAATTGTCTTAAGCAATTAAATGTTTCACTCCAGCCTAATCAACTAAAAAACAAAATCAACAAAAAATACCAATTGAAGAAGGTTTCGTTTATTTGTCTAGTTTGTTGAGCCACTTAATTTTGTTAACTCACTTATAAGAAACCCACAGCTAATGGACTGTGCAGAATAAATTCGTCTTTTCCTTTGCGTTTTTCTAACTATTGTATTAATGTTGCTTTTCGTTTATTAATATAAGAGAAAATATCGAAGAATTAATTAACATTTTTGATAAAAAAAATTTAAATATTAATCACTTGTTAAATAAAGTTCCAAACAAAGTGGAAGTGAACGGCCATTGGTAATTTCTTATGTATCTTTTCAAATGTTTAGAATGGAAATTTGTTTAATTTTATTAAATTTTGTTTAACTGTTAACAAAAAAAAAGTGTTTCCAAACTATTTATTTATTTAACTATTTAAGTTTAACATCATCGATTTGGGCTAATCTTTAAATGTGTGAAAACCATACAAAAACTGCACCCCCTCTTATAAGCACAACACAGAAAAACTAGTTATTTGCTTTAACTTTCCGCCCTCATAACTAGACAGCGAATTTTGCATATATTTAAACCGATTTTTATCCAAGTAAGACAAAGTAGATGTGCACAACCACTATATGATGTGCTGAAGGATTCCAAGATGATTTAAATAACTATTTAATAAATTGAATGGTCAGCAAATGACAAAATGATGTGCAAAAATTTGAATAAATTCACATTAAAAACGGTTTAAAAATATGCAAAATCCGCTGTCAACTCATAACTACCCTCTAATAGCGACTATAAGACTTAAAACTTACAAGAGTAAGCTTCTCATTGATGGTTATAACATATTAAATTTGGTGCTGATAAGAGGGGGGCAATTTTTGGTATCTTATTCGGCTAGGCGTATTTATTTAAAAAAATTATCAAAACTAACTATATTTTGCGATATGTGGAACAGGCTTTCTTTACGTTTATGAGTGGAGTGGCGTATCTGGAAATAAATTTTAAAATTAAGTGGCTAACCACATTAAAAATACTGCAACTGTATCGACTTCAATGCAGCCTTCGAAAACTGTAAAAGTCTTTTATATAAGCTGTGGAAAGTAACTCAGATAATTTATACAGCCCTGTTCCCACATCCGAGTGAAATTATAAAGTAAAACGATTGCAATTCCGAATCGTTTTCAGTTTGCTATTCCCCTTTCCGAGTGAAATGGAAACCGATTTTATTTTCGAATGAATGTTCGAACTTTAAATTGATATCGAATGGTAGCCTTAACAATGTCGATCAACATAGCAACATTGTTTCATTTCGCTCGGTTTTGCTTTCGTCTACATACACTTTCTGAAGTATACGATAAAAACGAGAGCGAAAGTTAAAGTCGGCCCTGCCCGTTACTCAAGGCAATTAGTGTTTAATAAACTCATGCGGCTCAGATAAGTATGCAATATTTTTTTAACTTTGCCATTTATTATCCGATCTTTATGAAAATTAGTGAGATTGTACATATTGGCCACATGCACTGCAAAACGAGCTCGATAGCTTCCATATTGTAGGAGATGTTCAACATTTTTTATTGCGGGGGCGGGAGGGGGCGTGGCCAAAATTTGAAACTAACTTGATCTGCCTGCAGACAATACTAGCTTACGTCTAAAATTTGGTTGCTCTAGCTCTTCTAGTCTCTGAGATCTAGGTGTTCATTCAGACAGACGGATGGGCGGACGGTCAGACGCACATGGCTACATCGACTCGGCTGTTGATGCTGATGAAGAATATATATATTTTATGATATCGGAGATGCTTCCTTCTGCCTGTTACATACATTTGCACGACTTTAGTATACCCTTTTTACTCTACGAGTAACGGGTATAAAAATGATTTTAAATAGAATTTAGATACCTCAAAATCTTCACAATATTCAACATGCTAGATGAAAAGAATCATCGTCGCCAAGAAAATTGTCTTGGTTTTTCGGAAGCGGGATTAGCTAGATAGAAAACGGGAACGGAAAGGAAGAGAAGAAAGTAGAACATGTCATGGTGTGTGTCACAACATAAACGCAGAGTTTCCTGCAAGAACTTCCCCGATTCGTGCGTGTATCGTATAAAGATCGATTTCGTGTGATCGAAAACGAAAAAACTAAGGTTTTCGAGACTGTCTTCATTCTGTCTTCAGAAATAAAAATCATTGCGGAAATGAATAGAATAGCGTAATATAACCGTATTTTATTATGATACTTTTTTCATGCAGGTACTCTAAGTTGATGATTTTTGAGAATGAAAAGTCTACAAATAATCATGAATTCTGGTCCCTGGGGGCATAGCGACCTTATTTCGACGACATAATTTCGCCCAGTACAATTTGAATCGAAATTATGTCGCTGAAATCGAAATTATGTAGTTTTTTTCCTGTCGGAATTTTGTCGTTTTAGAACTACATAATTTCGATCGAAATTATGTCGTTTTTTTCTTGTCGGAATTATTTCGATCGAAATTATGTCGTTTTTCTCTGTCGAAATTATGTCGTTTTAAAACGACATAATTTCGACGTCCCAACTAGAATTATTTTGCTGTCGGAATAATGTCGTTTCAAAACGACATAGTTTCGATCGAAATAATGTCGTTTTTTTCCTGTCGGAATAATGTTGTTTCAAAACGACATAATTTTGATCGAAATTAAGACTTTTTTTCCTGTCGGAATAATGTCGTTTCAAGACGACATAATTTTGATCGAAATTAAATCGTTTTTTTCCTGTCGGAATAATGCCGTTTCAAGACGACATAATTTCGATCGAAATTATGTCGTTTTTTTCCTGTCGGAATTATGTCGTTTTAAAACGACATCATTTCGACGTCCCAACTAGAATTATTTTGCTGTCGGAATAATGTCGTTTCTAAACGACATAGTTTCGATCGAAATTATGTCGTTTTTTCCTGGCGAAGTAATGTCGATTCAAAACGACATTGTTTCGATCGAATTAAAACACCACTGTATCTTGTTCAAAAGTTAGAAAGGCCGCTTTAGTATCTAAAGTGCCAACAAATGAGATTACCGCGTAAGGAATCCAACTAATGGTTCAACATATCTGTGAACCACTGAACCGTTTCGTTCATTCTTTGCTGAAGTCGGTATAGAAGGTAATAGTTTCTCCTTCTTTATAGGGAATACGGTGATGGTAAGTATAAAGACATTTTATATACCATGTTTCCAGCTGTTACCTTAAGTCGCAGATCCTGTACTGTACACCATTCCGTTGTCGCGCATGCTAAGATTTTTTGCTGTAACATGTGTGACTTCTCCGGTCAATGCACTGCGCTGCCTCGGCTAGGCAGCAAATACCGCAAATATGTCAAACCATGCTGCATTTACATATTTTTTTATATTTATACTCACATTTGCATGATTTGTTTTAGTTCTAGGCGCGCATGCGTTTGCGACCGTTGCACATGTGCGAGGACGCCAAATAAAAGGAGAAAAAAAAAACAGATGCTGACACTGTGCCGCTGTTGCAGCTGCGGATGACTTTTGCCACATGCGGCAGGCCAGCAAATGTATGTTTACTTTTTTATGCAGAACCTGGCAGATTTAGAACTGTGCATTGACCTGGGGCAATTAACTCAAAAGATATTTCAATTGTAACGGGTTTCCCTTTGACAGCGCCCCAGACGGATGTCTTGGTTTCCATTTTAGGCCTTTCCTTTCTGCCAGTACTCACTTACCTGCTTACCTGTTTGGCATATTGAAATGGGTTGCTCAATAAGATTCACTCATTTCTCGTTTGGTCAGTGGCTGAGTGAGTGAGTGAGTCTTCAACCTGCTTACTCATTTCTCCACTGTGCTTCGTTGCACTCACATTTTGGTCGCAATGAAAAATTCGAAATATTTTTATTGTTTTTTTGTTGTTTTTGATTGCCTTGTTGCCTGGGGCCAGAAGGTTCAAAAAGGTGAAAAGTTGTTCATTGCAAAGTCTTGAGCAAGCAAAGTTGACAATAAACATTTTGAAAAAGACTTTAATGAACTTTAATTGTTGATGTTTCTTTAAAGTGTATGGAGAAGGAATTGAGGGAGCCGATCATCTGAGCTTGTTGATATCAATCCCATTTTATTCGATTCCAGCAATTTAAAACCCTTTCTAAGCGATCTAAGCTTCTTTTTTCATTCAAAAGAAAAAACCTATTTAGATTGATTTAAGATTTTATTGAAGGGTTGTTGGTGATTCTAGATGATTTTCGTGTATTGAACACGAAACGGTTTGCATGATCCATCATGGCTTTAATATTTTCTTAATCAAATTCTTCAAAATTCTGTCCGCTGCTGCAGCGCAGTAGCACCGAGGCTTTTAACTTCTACTGCGCATCAAAATTCCAAATTTTGAACCAAATTTCAAGTTCGTAGCTTAAATAACTTCGGAGAACTTTCCCTTGAACCACTTTTGAACGGGTATAAATGAAACTTTACAAAAAGTCCATTGATGCTAGATAATAGAGTCTTCAATAGTATCAATAGGTTCACGTGACTATACTTTCACATCAGAAGCATGCAGCAAATAATATAATATATAAGCGGTTAGTAGAAGAATCTTCTCATAGTGGCGTAGTTAAGCTGAGCTAGCATTTAAATCAACCAATTTTTTTCCGCTAATTCACATTTACGACCAATCTTTTGAATGGTACCCATTCGCTATAGTCGTCCGATTTCGTAGAATTAGGTGAGAGTATAAAAAAAGGTACAATTGCAAAGTTTTAGACAATCAAAACAAAGGCTACTTCTTGGGGTTATCAATGGTATTGTGTCTATACCATATATTTGACCAATTTTCATCAAACTTTGAAAAATTATGGAACAGCATAGGAAACCAATAAATTCATAGCTCTAGACAGTGTTTGAAAATGCTATGCTCTTTCGAAGTTTTTTATTTTTGCTCCTGCTTCTGCTCTGAATGTGATAGGAGCAGAGCAGTAGCATAAGCACGAAATTTCATCTGGAGCACTATTGCTTTGCTCCGTGCTGACAATTTTTTGAACGCCATAGAAATAGCATAAAAAAAACTACTATCAAAATACTATCTGGAGTTATCGCCATAGCAAAAAAATTCGGAGCAATCGGAGCAAGCTGCTCCCAAATCTGCTTCTCATAGCTGCTGTAGCTGCTACACGTAGATCTACCAAACAGCTTGCTTAAAATTCTATACAGCTTTTAACAAAGTGGCTCAATTCTCATTATTATAGTCTCATTAGTACATCATGGGGAATCGCAGTTCTTAAATTGACCTGCGATGGTACTGAAGAATTCGCGGTCTCAATTTAGTTTGATTTGATGATAAGGGTAGCAAAAGTATAAGTATGAGGAGATGGCGTAATTATTAGGAGCTAAGAAGAATTTGCGATTTCTGTTTGGTGCACTTTAATCGCTGGTCGTAGGCCGATTTGAATTGGTTCTTTCCAAATAATAAGGCTATTCTCATAGGGTGTTTTCGGGGCAAAAAACATTACTTTTGTTGCCCTAAACTTGTTCATAAATTTAAAAAAATGACGCGATTTTTTTGACAAAAAAACCCTCAAAAATATATAATATAATTATATAATATTTAGAATTGGGTTGCCTAACATGACCTTCTTTTACAGAATTCTTTAGATAAAATCCATTTAACGCTATCCCTTGTGCAACTTTTGATTTAAGCCCATATGAGACAACTACGACAGCAGCTATACGTAGCACTATTGGGAGCAGACTGAGCGGCTCTAAAATCAATAATTACTTCTATAGCAAGAATAGAAAATCTATGCCTGCTTTGCTCCGATTGCTCCGATATTTTTTGCTATTGCTAGCTATTGCTATCCAGCAGAGTTGGCATTTTTTATTCGAATACGGAGAACGAATAATTTTTCATAAAATTATTTTTATTCGAATAATAATAAAATGTAGCTTTATCCGAAAAATGTTATTTTCACGAATAACAAATATTCTATTACAGCTGCATAAGCCAATAAAACTTATGCTAATTATCTTACGCTTAGTTCGGCATGTCCAAAACCAAAGAATAGACACGAATTTCCTTCTTATTATGAGGGTACACCAATTTATCTTCCCCAACAAGCAGCTCCAGAGGCCCTGTCTCTAAAACCTAGGCGTTCAACCAGATTCGCGGGTATGACAAGAGCCACTTCTTTTGTCATACTGTTATTTGGGGGTTTCAACGAATTCTTATACGAGCTATATTTATTCGTTTTATTCGAAAAAATTGGTAAATTTGTAGACAAATAATTTATTCGAAGTGTTATTTGTCGATTAATTTTATTTAAATAACGAATAATTTTAGCTAGATAATCATTCGAATGATTGTTATTTATATAGAATTATTTACAAATAAAATTTCATAAATAACACTTGTTTTCAAATAATTATCTAGATAATTTTTTATTCGAATAATGCCAACTCTGCTATCCAGATAGTATTTTGATAGTAGTTGTTTTTTTTTAATGATATTTCTATAGCACTGAAAAAATTGACAGCACGGAGCAAAGCTAAAGTGCTCCAGATGAAATTTTGTGCTTATGCTACTGCTCTGCTCTTTTCATATTCGGAGCAGAAGCAGGAGGAGAGCATTTTTTTCGTAGCTATTGCTGCTGTGTAGGAAGCAATTCAAACACTGGTTCTGGAATCGTTTCCATTGAAAGACAAAATGTCTTTCGCAGTAATACCATTAACCAATCCAAATTGCCGAGATATGTTTTGTGTTTCTCAACTTTACACGAATCAGGCTATACCCCGCCAACCATATGCGGAGAGCTCGGAAGTAGGAGTGAAAAGAGACTACCAAAGCAGCGCCTCGAAGGAGCGTTGCCGTTGCACTGCGAAGCAGGAGTGAAAAGGGACTTCAAAGCAGCACGTCGAAGGTGTCCTTTTCAAAAAAATCATAGGCGAATGAGCATTCTGGGACGCCGAAATCCCTCATTTAAGGAGTCCCTTAGGTACACTTTTTTCATATATATTGAAATGGCCGTTTTCTTCAGCGGATTTGCTCCTTTGGGACACTTTTCGGAGCCCCCCCTAGGAGGCTCAGCGCACCGTACAGGGAGTCCTAATGGTTGGCTTTTATACTCTCTGACATACAGGAATACAGTCCTTGATCATTGATTAAGCTATGGCCTTTTGTTCTATTCAAAGTTAATTGTCTTAATACAGTGTTATTTTTTATACCCTTGCAAAGGGTATTATAATTTTCCGACTCCATAACCTATTTATATATTCTTGATCAGTGTGACGAGTTGAGTCGATTGAGCTTTGTCCGTCCGTCTGTCTGTCTGTTTCACACTACTAATATGTCGGAACCGACCGGATCAGATGACTATATCTCATAGCTCTCATAGGAACAATCGGTCGGAAAACTAGTTTTAGTGAGAAAAACTTTTTGCTTTTCAATGGAAACGTCTACAAACTTTGTAATCGTAGGTTTTCTATGTTTTTTTATAATTCTACCAAGTTTTTCTTAAAATCGGACATCTATATGGTATAGCTGCCATACAAAAGATGGGTCTGAAAAACAGTCTTAGT
>JAWNNM010003080.1:0-64303 GCA_035044965.1 Lordiphosa andalusiaca
CTTTAACTTACACCTTCGTTTTTTTATGGTCAGCTATCATAGATCATAGTCAGGGATCCCGTTCGGGTTACTTTACTTCTACTTTACTGCTACTTTTTTGAAAGGTTAGCTTCAAGGGCCTGCTTGATGGTCCAAAACGGCTTACAGCCTTAAATAATACCCTTTTCTTTTGAAAGGTTATGAAAATGCATGTAGTGCTTAGTCAAAATGAAAACTTAATACAAATTGGTAAACCTTTAGTCAGTATTTTTTGATGGTTACTTCAACAGGTTCAACCAAAATTTCGCTAAGTATTAATTAAAGTGCTAAGAGATATAGCATGTACAGGTCAATCACTAGTCGTTCATTTAATTTTTTTTAACTTTTCCGCATTTGGTTTTTCCGCTGCAACCACTAAAAAAACGTTTAATCAACTGTGGCTTTCGCGTCTTTTGTACTGCAGTTGATATGTCCGGCCAATAAACAAACAAACCGTTCATGGGTTTCATATGGAGGCGAAATACCTTTTTGGCAGGTGAAATGCACGAGGGGAGTTTCAAAGGTAAACGATGTTTGAAAGAGGGAAAAGATGAAAAAATGCTAGTCAAAAGAATGTCAGTGAAATTTGGAGTGTTGAATGACTTTTCACAGCAAAAACTGGTTGAACGACCTTAAAACAACAAACAAAACCATTTTGATAGTTATGAGAGATGCATTAGGAACAAGTTTGGGGAGTTTAGGGAAAATGCATATGGTTAAGAAATTCGGCAATTTCTGCATGCAAATTTAATAAAAATTGGTTTCCCTTTTTTCCATTTTTCTTTTTGAGACTTACTTCTGGGACCACCCTCGGTACATGCATTGCTTCACGAATGAAATTGTTTAACCAAAAAAGCCATCAGCGCGGAGTCAACGATAGTGGGTTTTGTTAGCTCTCTCTCTCTCTCTCTCTCTCTCTCATTTCAAGAGAACACTACAGTTTTTTGTTGTATGTTTTAATGCAATTTGTTGCCTACCCTGGGGCGCACTTGGGCATAAAACTTGAAGTTGGCAGCAGCGTTGTCGCTTCGCACAGAAAAAAAAAAATAAAAGAAACCGTTCATTACTGTAACTTTTTTGATGCTCGAGGGGGGTGGGGGAGGGTGTCGACCATTAAACGGCCTGCTAGTCTGCGCTACTTTACGAGCTCTTAAAGCTAAAAACCAAATTAAGAGACGCTGAGTAGACGGAATTTTGACTTTGCTTTATATTTTATTTTTTTTTTTAAAACAAATTTCCCCATTTTGTTTTTGGTGGATTTGTCTCGACCATTTTGTGTCCTCTTCAAGCTTAGAAATATTGTTGAATTTGTGAAGCATTAGAGAGCATTAATTTTCCAAGTGCTTTGATATAAATGTCCTTTAACTAATTATGAGAAAGCACAAACAAAATCATCTTTATTTGAGGACTGCCATTTAAAGGAGAGTCGTTGACCTTGCGCGGGTTTTATTTGCTGGTTTTTAACTCTGAAAAGAAAACTATAAGAGCGTTTTAAATTCAGTTTTAAATTTTGATATCTAAAATGCAAATTTTTTTTGCAGTTCGTGGTAGGTTTATCGATATTTCTGAAAACATCAATATCGATAATATCAAAAATCTAATCTAACGATAGATAGTACTGCAGTTTTTATGTATTTAGTAGTGCAGTTAAATAAATGTTTTGTTTTCCAGTGCAGAGTTTAAACACTAACAGATTTTGCTTACTGAATAATAACAAATGAATGATGTATTCTTTATATATTATTGATATTTTAATAAACTGTTTGATTGTAGCTTGTCTTTTAAAAAAAATGGTTTGAAAACGTTCTTAACAATACCAGTTGACCCGGATTTAAAGCACTCCACCATGGATGGGACGGCTTCTAGATCAACCAGTGTTTTCGCACTTGCACTTGTCCTCATCTTACAATATAGATTTTGTATTTGAGCGCTTTTAATTTACAGCAGAGATTGTCAATAGACGTCCCGATTGTCCTTACTCTGTCTGAAAGACTTGGTATGCTAAGCCCCTTTTAACACAAGTGTATAGATCAGCCGATTTCAAGGTGACCATGATTTAAATCTGATATATCGTTTCTAAAAATATCGATATACCGGCACAAATAATATAGTATCGGAATAACCCTTATCGTCACACAAGAATAATGATATATTCATATATCGATAGAATATTGACAGCTACCATAGAAAGTACTTAATAGCGCCCAACCATCGATAGTGACGATAGTGACATCGTTAGTTCTTCACCTTAAAGCTTAGAATCGGGACTGCAAACCGGCTCGGAGTAGAACAGCTCCGTAAAAATTGGCAATTCGGAACCCAAACCGAACCAAAGCAAATAATTTTTTCCGGGCTGAACCTAAACCTGAATAGGAGAAAAAAAAAAATATGTTTAAAAGAGTTCGGTACAAAAAAAAATTACGAGCAATTACTTATTTTGAAAGAAGTTTCTATTAAAGCTTTGCAGATATTAAAGAGTTATCACAGTGGGATTGGGCTAAAAGCCAAGCCTCTTCCCAGCCATTTCTACTCAACTTGGTGCACTTGTCGCACACCAATTGTAAAATCTTCTGCAGAGTACAGTAATGACTTATTAAAGTGCTTAGAAAAACTTTCTCACAAGTCCTAATTTAAACTTATGTCTTATTTGAGTCCAAGAAACCAAATATTTTGTAACCTTAGAACCAAAACAACTTGCCAAGAATCGTAAAAAGGATTAAATGAATAAAAGTATAAGTAATTCTTCAACATGTTCAGCTTCTGATAAATACCAATAATATAATAAAAAATGCCAAATATGTTTTAAGATTGAACCAAATTCGAATGTCTTAAAGTTATGGGATAACTATAAATGTAAATGACTTCAACATGTCGCTTTGGTTCAATTAACTGTTTCTGAAACACAAGTATCGGTCGCTTTTTCGTGTCTTAAGTCTGTTTTATGCAGCCAAGAGCCAGTATGGATAAAAAAAAATTACTAGAAGACCTGTTGATGATTAACTTAATCTAAGCTCAACTATTTTATGTATTAAGAACATCAAGACTCCAGACTTGTATGAATAAAATGTTAAACTTTGTTAAATTAGCGCAAAACGAAATGATGACTGAAATGATTCGATCCCAAACCTGGGTTGAGCGACCCTTTGAGCCCACTCCGTGATCCCGACCCCAAAAAGATTCGCGGGTTCGAACCCGGAAACCCGATTTTATGAAGGTTTGCAGCCCTGCTTTGAATACACCTCAACAAACAAAATTACCAAAAGTGACAGTTGTTTTATTTTGGGACAATATGGCCAGATTTGAAAATCCTGCATAAATTGTGTTCACACTGTTGAATTGCTTAAAAATACAAATGTAATACGAACCCTTCAGGAAGACTTAATTGTGGTATGCTTTATACGCAAGGTTCCACAACAATTGTTTGCTCTTACACTTCGATTTCCTGAGCTCATGGTTATATCTTCTTTGTGGCAATTCTATAAGTGAAAGCTAATTACTTAAAATTGCACTCAATAACTCACAAGTGTATATCGGCAATGTCCGATAGCTCTTCAAAGAACTAAAACAAATTCTTTCTTAATGTATCGATAGCCACGCATGATAACACCAATCTAGTATATATGTGATCTTTACTTGAGACTTTTTGCTGGAAGTGTGTATTGGCAACAAAACGAGCTCCAAAGCGATGCTGAGTTTTCTTAAAAGTTGATTTTTGTTTTGACTTTTCCCTAGTGGAGTTGTGTACTTGACTTCAGCATGTATCCACAGGCTATTTGTTTGGTTGCAAGTACGAAATAAGGAAGTTGCTTTACATCTTAAGAAATCAACTTAAATATAGGTTGTTCAGTTCGGGTCTAGGGTAGGGAATTTAAATATGTGAAAGGTTCGGTTCAAGGCTGATTTGTAGAACTACTTGCAAATCTTTCTTTTAGTCTTTTCTTTCCCTATACCAAGTCTTTTGAGGTCTAGCCATCTGTTTCCGTTTAAAACAGTTTTCTTAAAACAGTCAGCTTCACTACATGTTCGGGACCTCTGAACATTAACTTGTAGCCCAACCCAGAGATTTTCCATAAGAGCAAGCTTAAGGGCAACCCTCGTATTGCATGTTGGACATCATTTTTTTGTTTTATCATCTGTAGGCTTATTGTTGTAAACGGCTGCTTAATTGAGTGGAATACCAAATGAAAAGGAAAGTATGGGATTGACCGTTTGACAACTGCAACGCTATCACACATCGAAATCCTCTTCCAGCATAAAAAAAAGGACACACAATTTGTTGTTTGATTTAATGCACATTTAATACAAATTATAAATTTTAGCTAAAAACATTTGTACACATAAAATATATATATATATATAAATAAATACTGAAATTACACTTATATGTTTCACATATACATGTATTTATGTCTCTAGGTAAGCTGTGTGTGTGTGTGTGTGTCTTTGACTTATTAACTAATTCGACTATCATTTAAGTGTGTAGTAACATTTCGATTTGCATTTGTGGTGGAGAGGACAACTGGTCTTATGTATTTATTCAAACAGTATATTTTTTTTGTGGTTTGGGCAATTCTTTTTTGTTATTAAATTCATTAACAAGTTCACAATTGTTTCATTAACATTCAATTTAATTGATTCACTTAAGACTTAACTACGCAAGTGATTGGTTTGGTTTGGTTTGGTGGTAAACTGTGTTAGCTTAGGATCATCACATCGATTTGAATTGCCAAAACAAAAAACATCTTAATTATTTACATGACTTACTTAATTCTTAGTATAAGCATTCGCCTTGACTAGTATTTATGGCTACTGATAAAAGCGTTTTGTCACCATACTCCCCTTGTGGACTTAAACTAACATTAGTTACATTTTGATTCTACATTATTCGTCCGCCATCTGTCGATTTCTAAAGCACACACCAAACAACATTGAAACAATTTGTTTATTTGAGTTGATTTCTTAAATTCGGTTTTATCTAATTCATTTGCTAATAATTGTCTTGAGTATTTGCTTATACTATTCAATAACTATAAGCTTATTGATTTTATTTATGGCCCAAAGTTTATTTAACTATGCCAACAACAACAACCAAGAGACCAAGAGACAGAGACAAGGGACAAGGGACAAGGGACAAAGTTGGCAACTTTTTAATAAGACAAAATAATGCTGGAAAAAGTTGTCAATAACTGTCCAAAGTTGATATTGAGTTAAAGTCCCTGAAAAAAGGGACGAATATTGACCAAACAATAAGGAATTTAAGACAATTGTGAGAATTGTTTGTGCAAATTTGTGGAGCGACTTTGGAGGCATTAAATGCAAAGTTGTTTATTTGATTTCAGAGTTCTTGCCGGCTGAATAACTTTCAGAGCCTTCAGAAGAACATAATTTATACAATCCTTAAAAAGCGCTTCATTTCCTTTTCGAAAACTCTATTTAAGCCAAGGCTGCAAACCTTTAAAATTATCCATGAGGTTCGGTCCGGGGGTTCTAAGGTTTGGTTCGCGGACCGGTTCTTGGAACCCCTGAACCCAAGGTTCTGGTTCCTTGGTTCGCTTGCACATATGTAGAAGCATAGTTTGACTTTTGAATCATAGAAACGTTTAAAATGAAACATATATACCTTCTATCCATATGCTTAATCATAATGATCGTTAATTAATTTATTTCAATTATCAACTTTTAGAATCGACTTAGCTTAGGTTAATTGGCACTATATCTTCCTTGAGCTGCTCATCTATACTAGCTCTTAACTGCTCGTTAAACTGATACTTGAGTTGCTGGTACAGCTAGTATAGTAAAAGGAATATTTTATAAGCCTTTGTTATTATGACCTTACCAAAATGTTGAAACATTTGTCGATGGATGTAATCTTGGACAATTTTCAAAGGAATCTATAACATCATTCACAGATTATATATTTGATATTTGTTTATAGCTTTCATAAACTTCTCGAATTCGAAATCAGACGTTGAGTCATTGTTTTGTCGAATTTTGACAAATCTGATTAAGCATATTAAATTGGTGAACCGAACCTCATTCTTCAAAAAAGTGGTCCGGTTCGGGTTCAGGTTCGAGGAGTCAAAAATGTAAGGCGCCTGGTTCATGGTCCGAAAGCCGAACCGAACCGGTTCTCAGGGGTTCGGTTTCGGACCGGTTTGCAGCCTTGATTTAAACATTAGCATCGGAAATACTAGCCCTCATTTACTCTTAACCGACTGAATACCAAATATTACACCAAATTCAATCTGGGTTTAGGTGAGTGTATTCCAACATAGACAGCATCTTTGAGTTGATTTTAACATGAGGATCATCCAAAACGGAGCAATCTTGTCTTTCAACATTTCATCTAAAAATCATATTAAATTCAAAACAAACCGAGTCCAAAAGCGTCTTGAACAGACTCAGAAATGCCTTCGTACAAAAGAAAGAGAGAGTACAGAATGACATCCAAATATTTTAAGCAAACTTTTAAAGTTCTTTCCTTACAGATATTTTACCTTTCAAACAATATGCCAGCCTTTGCTTTACATTTGAAAAAAAAAACTAGCAGATATGTTCCATCACACAATCTAATCTTATATAGAAATTTATAAACCAAGTCAGTTACTCTCAAACTTGGTGCTTCTAAAGTTGATCTCGGCCTTTGGATTGAAACTTCAAGTACAAGTAATAGATTTTGCTTAATTACACACTTTTAGAGAAAACCGGAGAAGAGACCCCTAAGTTCTGATATAAGGGACAAGTGATGATATAAGGTATAAGATCAATATTAAATTAATATGGGTTGGTTTGTCAAACATTATGAATGACTCGAAAAGTCATTTCGAAACCGAAAAATTTCACATTCTAGTAGCAGTCTAGTAAAATAATCAAAAATGGTAAATTAGTTGTATTTCTGATTCTCTAAAGCTCTAAATAATAATTAGTGTACGTAGTATTTGAGACTTACGAAGCGTTTCACATAAATATATTTTACTTATAATGTCAAAATGATATTATAAAATATCAATTTGATCTTCAAAGGTTGATTTTATATGTTTGAAAATGTCATCTTGATATTTATGGATAGGTTATTTCCAAGTGTATCATATGGATATGAAATAATATTATCATATTAATTTCCGGTTTCTGTGCATTGAAAGATTCAGCTTTGGGCCACAACATCTAAATGTTGCCTTAAGCATAGCTTCGTTGGTAAAAATGTTCTGGTTTATGAGCTTATAAGTTTATGAGATAAAAGTAATAACGAATTTTTAATGTCAAAGCGAAACAGCGATAGCTAGAAAGTCTCTCTCAACTTTACAGTGAGGCTAAATGGATACACACACATACGTACATTCCGTACTTGAAAATCCAAGAAGCTTGACTTGAGATTCAAGCAAGTGTGGATATGTAATGTCAAAGCGAATCAACGAAAAGAAAATGAGAGTATGGTGGACTTTTTTAACTATACAGTGAGGCTAAATGGATACACACACATACGCAAAGGCTTTGAACAACTTTGCGTTTGATTTTTATACCCTTTGTTTGACGCGCAGAAGTAATCATTTCCGATCACATAAAGTATATTGATTCTTGATCAGCATGACGAGCTGAGTTGATTTAGCATTGTCCGTCTGTCCGTCTGTTTCTATGCTATCTCCTCCGTCAGTTTGAAAGCTTTCTGGTACAAATACAATACACATATGTCCGAATCGGCTGGATCAGATGACTATAACATATAATATATAGCTGCCATAGCAATTAAAAAATGTTAAAAGCTTTACTGTTTTCAATGCAAACGTCTCTACAAAATTCTTCAAAGTTTCGTCAAAATCGAATGACTATAGGTTATAGCTGCCATGGGAATGATCGGTCGAGAAACTAGTTTTGGTGATAAAAACTTTAAGTAAACTCCTTCAAACTTTGTATTTTTTAGTTTGCTTTGCTTTCCCATGAATCGAACATCTATTCAATAAAAATACTATAGAAAAGTGGAGTCAGAAAATAGTCTCAGTGAGAAAAACTTGTTTGCTTTCAGTGGAAATGTCCTTCAAATTAGTTAGAAAAACGTGCTGCAAGGGTATACAAACTTCGCCACGAGTTTCGAGCTTAAATCAATATCGGGTCTTCTTGATGTGATCCTGCTTAGGGATCAAGACGAGTTCGGATTAGAGATGAGCGCGTGTCGAATATTTCCGTAGCCTGATTTTCGCTTTTTAGATTGGCAAAAAACAAATCAAAAATCGTTTTGATAGATGAATAACTACCGAAAGCATCCGAAATAATTATGCCTTATTGGGCTGAATCTTTTTTCCAAGTGTACGCACACTTTTTTGGCAGCATATGGCAGGGCAACTAAAAGAGCGGAAAAGGAAGTGGAAACGCTGTGCCCCTCGACTGCTTCTGGTTGCTTTTGTTGTTTGCCCTGCGGCGGGGACTATTAAAGTTCAATGAAGTTCCTTGAGTGTGACACTTTCCGACCTACCAGGCGAACTACCGACCTGTCTCCTGCCTCCGGCCGACAGCCTCCAGCACTCTCCGCCCTATGCCTCAACTTCAATGAAGTGGAAAAAATATTTCCGCTGGCGATATAATAGCTATAAATTTTCAAGTGCCGCCAGGGCCTGACTGCCAGCCGTTGAAAATTTGTCAAAAAAGGAAAATGTTTCGGTGTTTTTGTGAGGTGTCATCAAGCCATGCTTTGAGTGGGTGCCACTAATGGCGTCATTACCTATCCATTCGCTGGCGCTTACTTTGTTGCCCTGCCTGGCGAAATTGCGCTTTAAAGTTGGCGCAACTTTCAGCCCAAATGGCTTTCATTATGGCTCTTGTTGCTGGATGTCTTTTAAGCAGCTGCTGCTGCCGCTGCTGCTGCCCCTCGGGCGGCCCGGCAACTTCTTACGTGACCAAATGAAATTTTTCATTTGCCCACGAAAATAAAACCAAATGAATGAACTTTTCAAATAAAAATAGCCATCAGCCGGGCATAGACAACAAAAGTCACAGATCCCTGGGATTTGTGTACGTGGGCATTGGCTTTAATGTTGGTCCTGCAAGGATATTCAACCATAAATTTAATACATAATTGTAAATAGCCAAACGGAGGTCGCTTATTGATGGCAATTTGTTTAGTTAAATTTGTGGGAAACAGAATTATTTATGTATTTTTATTTTAGAAGAAAAGGTTAAATGGTTTTCGAGGGTTTTCTGAAATATAATTTTACGCGCAGATTCATTGCATAAATCAGATGTTGTTTACACTTCGGCAAAACGACACATATTGAAAAAGAAAGCCTAATGATGAGGTTTCAGAATGAAGTTGGCTTGCAAAATTCTGCAAGTCCATTTAATATAAGTAAACATATAAGTAACCTTTGAGAAATCCTTTAAAATTTATTTATGAGTTTCTCAAATAAACCATTAAAAGATTTCGTTTAAGCTGTGCACGGAGATACCTGCGAAATAGTCGCGCAATCGAAAATCCATTTTAAAAGTGATTTTGCACGAATTTTGCAACTTTACTTTTCAAAAGTTAATATGGAGTTCACATGCATCGATAACACAGCGTTGCCACCCGATGCACAACTTGACAATCGAAAATGGATCGATGAGTGTTTATTTGGTGGGTGCAAAATATATGTAAATCTTATTTATCGAGATGAGTTGTTTGTATTGGTATGATGAAAAGCTGAAAAACTAATAATTGTTATTGTTAATGCACCTAAGTTCATTGAAATGGGTGTTTAAACAATTCAAACGCATAAAAAAAGGAATAAACACGTTTTTATTGGAGGAGAAGGAGGACTTATAAATAGCAATAGTTTCGTTTCTTTCTTTGCACAGAGTGAAATACTAACAAAACCCGAGAAAAGTAACTGTAACAAAAAATGAGTTCTGTTCAGTTTGCGTTCGTGAGAGCAAACTAAACGACAAAGGGAATCGGAACGATATGCAACGAGCGCGAATAGTTCGGAAACGTTTGCTGCTCAATTTGTATTTGTATTTGTATTTGTATTGTTGTTTTTTTTTCTGTTGCTTACTTCTTTGTTTCTCTCAGCTTTGTTGTTTTCGTTTCCGAAACGTTCCAAGGTAGTGCAGCTGTTGGGAGAACAATATTCCAATCGATTCGTTTGCACTCTTCGGCAATATAAAGTTAGTGGTTTCGTTTTCCCTGACTAGAGTAACAGCTACTACAAAACATATGAATCGTTTCTTAGCTTTCGCGAACGGTTCGTTAAACGTTTCGTTCTGATTCTGTTAGCGGCTTGGAAAGAAAGTTAATAGATGCTTTGAAATTGTTGTCTTTTCCAGGTGATTATTGCAAAGCCGCTTGGGGTTTGTTAAGAGTGAAAACGATTGTTTCGTACCCAAAGCAACTAAAAGAGGCAGCTGAAACTTTGGCCAACACTACAAGATTTTCCTGAATTAAAGACTTAACTTAATAACTTAATGCTTGGACTTGGGAATTCTTTGACACCGCAAATCGTGGAAGATATCTTCTAATCTACGCCTATGGAATCATTAGTACAGTACAACCCTTTAGACCCTTTTCCAGTCGTTTCCATAGAGAACCATTTCCCCATTGAAGGAAGTTCTTGCTAAAACTAAAAAAAGGGTCACGGACGACCTGAAAACCTTTAATTTTGTGAAAATGGTGAGCCTTATGCCAATATCGTTGCATTTGGACTGCACTGACACTGTTTTTCTGATTTTGTTTAAAATCTTCTTTATGCTCATCCATGATATTAAATCCCGGTTTAATAATATAACAATCATACTTATGCAGCTTGTTGTGATTTTGAAGAAAAGTTTCTCAGAACTATAGCTGCAGCATTTAGAACAGCTCTCTGACTTCAACTTCAGCTAGGAAGTCCTTCAAAAAAACTCAATCAAATATACTCAGAAATTGTTTTTTTTCTCCTTAATTTTAGGAAATTTTGAGCCTCATATGTATATTTGGGTAATTTTTTACTACTTAGGTGAACTGGCTTAACTGTTTACATTTTTTTTTGTGTACTGTCACGCGTGAAGTTGATATTCGTCTGCATTGAGATGTCGACTACGTATGCGCTGTAGCTAGGGTCCTTAGTTTGAATCCGACAGAGGGGAAGGTAAAGTTAAAAAATACCTATAAAATTCCCCCTTTACAGGTACAATTATTCAAGTAATTGTAAAAGTAATTAGAATTCGAAATAATCGGTGAATAATTGTAACTAAAAGTTACCCCTAGGATCACAAAAACAAATGGTAATCACGCATTGTTTTTTTTTAATTTCTGTAGAGTCGAGATTATTGTAGTGAAAAGTAATTAAGTAGGGGAAGTAATGATTACATTACAGTTTGAAAAAGAATATAGAGTTCATGGAAAGTATTATGAATATAAGAGCTCCGAGATGGCACATGTTAGCCCCTGAGCAACACGTCCAAATGATAATAATAAAACTTTTCAATTTCTTCAGAAACCATCGCTGATTATCGCTTTATATTCCAGTTGCTCTATGATTATACGGCAATATGTTTTGGTATTCTTGAGAGTAAAAAAATAGTTGATTCCTAATTTGAACTATATATATACAATTTCACTTAAAGCCCTCCAAGAGACAGTCTTGAATTAAATTCTATATCAATCGAAGTTCAGTTTTCAAGTGGCCCAATGTACACAAGAACCGCTTAGGGTGTGGAAGTGGGTTGTGGGGGGGGAGGGATACTTGACCAGAACCGCAAATGTGTGTGTGTGTGTGTGTGTGTGCCCAATGGCATGCAAACTGAATTTAAATTTAATTAGAGAGAGGACACACACTCACACCACACACACACACTCACTCACACTCACTGTTCGAATGCTTATCTACCCACAGCTCCGCCTCTTTTCAGTACACCACGCTGTTGACCCCCCGACCCACCGCCTGCTGTTATTCTGGTTGTCTTGACCTGGCCACCAACATCCTCAAAATCCACACTGGCACACTTGTGCGGTTTCGGCTTCAGTTTGCCCGTCTTGACCGGCGTCTGCTATCTGCTGGGATGCCAAGCACTGGAGCTGGAGTAGCGGCAGAGTAGCACCTTCTTGAAGGCCTGCCGGAACACCTTATTGAAGATGGTATAGAATATGGGATTGACCATGGAACTGGCATAGCCCAGCCAGGTGACCACATCGAATACCCAATGACTTATGCGCTCCTCGCATTCGCCGCACACCGTGGGCAACAGATTGAGCACAAAGAATGGTGACCAGAGGATGACGAAGGTGAAGAAGACCACGCCCAGCACTTTGGTGGCCTTCTGTTCCAGTCGTATGATGCGTCCGTGGCGAGATGAGTTCCTCGAGATGACACTGGAGTTGCGGGAATGATGGGAGCGTACAGTCTGCTGTCGCTGCAGCATGCAAGGGGAGGAGGTGGTGGTTCTGGCCTTGCAGCCGCCACCCTCTCCACCGGCGCTGCCCTGGTAGTTCATATTCTGATGACTACGCAGCGTGGCGGAGCGTCGCAGGGGAGTGGATGAAGAGGAAGGCGTGGCTGTTTTGGTGGGAGTAAGCAGCAACGAAGTGCGCACTCCACCAAAGCTGCTGCCCCGGCGTCGATGTCGACTGGCATCCCAGGTGATTACCGAGGCGGTCTTGGAGATGCTCAGCTTGCGTCGGCCCGGACAGGGTGTGCCGGGTGCAGCCAGATAGCCGCTGCCATCGCTTTGCACCGTCAGAGAGCTGCCTCCCTGCTGATGCTGCTGATGATGATGGGCGGAGTGAGGACTAAGGCTGGCGCCGACTGCAGCCGGTGGGGCTCCCGAAGTGCCCGCACTGACACTGGAGGTTAGCGCCTTCTTGCCGCCACTGCTGCTCAGCAGCAGCTCCATTTCACTGGGTGAACTACTCACCACTGTCGTCGTTGTTGTGGTCACCTTAAAGGCCGACGAAATGATCTTCACCTCGGCCGTTTTCACACAATTCTGCAGCGGACGATCCCCGAAGTAGGGACAAGTGCAGACCGAAGGTAACTGCAGGTACTCCGATTGCGGATGACAGGACTTGGCCTGTTTGTCCTCCAGTTCGGTGTCCGAGTGACAAGCCTTGCTCAACCCCTTGGACTTCTCAGACTTCTCTTGCTGCTCCTCGCCCTCGTCATCATCATCATCATCATCATCGTCCAGGCTCTCCTGGACAGTGGTGTGCCGTGTGTATAGCACATTTTTGGGCAAACTATTATGACGTTTGTGTTGTCTAAGTGTTGATGTGGGCGTATCCGCATCCTCGTCAGCTTCCTCGGCACCAGAGCGCCTGTCACGTCCCGACGCAGCAGATGAGGCACGTCGACGCTTCTTGTAGGCACGTAGGCGTTGGGAGAGCTGCGATAGGGTGCTGCAGGAGAGACAGACAGAGAGAGAGAGAGAGGAGATATGGAAAATTGTAAATCAATCTTTTATTTATTATATAGAAGGCTGAATTTCTCGCAGGGTTCTATCTTAAGCTGAAAGTGAAAAGACAATACTTCTCACAGTTCTCACTTAGCAGTCCTGCCTCTACTCGTCTCTGATTCTTAGGAAAAGGAAAAGGATATTAAAAACAAGAACGAAAGTCGGTCAAGCCCGATTAAAATAAACTGTGCACCGGTTCGGGTCGAAGCTCGCACTTACTCCCGATTATATTACCTCAAATCGGTATCCTGAAAACACCACTAGGAGGCCATTGCAATATCCATGGGGTCGATATATGTATAACCTATCTTCTACGAAGTATCTCTAGACCATACCGAAACTGCATCGTGAAAACTATAAACGGTATTAAAGCCTTTTGGGGTGGCTAGGCCATCCAAACTATTTCAAATCTAACAGCGTTCTAAATCCTTTTCAAAGCAACAGATCATAAGTATACCCCTAGCCTCAAGTACACTCAGAGTAAAAGTAGAGAATTATATAGTTGGATCAAGAATGTCCGATGTCAGAAGTTCGATAAGAATGAAAATTCTTGATCCAAAAGTGAAATTCTTGATCCAAGTATGGATTTTTGATTCGGTTTTTCTTGATCCAAGAGCTTTAATACTTAATCCAAGTATGAATCATTCTCAAATCAAGCAGCATAGTTCTTGAATCAAGTGCAGAACATTCTCCAAGTTCAAGATTGCTCATTTTTGAATCAAGAGCAAAGAGCAAATATTTTCAAAACGACCCATTTTCTGACCGAGCATTCGTAGGGAAGCTATATGATATAGTCATCCGATTTGGACAAAAATTTGTAGAAAGAACTAGACTAAGTAGAACTAAATACCAAATTGCTGGATGCTACCATTAAAAACAACTAAGTTTTTCGAACTAAGACTGTTTTTCAGAACTATAATTTGTATGGCAGCTATATCATATAGTTGTCTGATTTGTATCAATCTTAAAAAAAGCCTAGAAATCTTTTGACTACAAAGTTTGGAGTCGTTTTCATTGAATAGAAAAAGGTGAATTTCACTGGAACTACTTTTTCGACCTATTATTCCCATGGGAGCTATGAGATATAGTCATCCGATCTGATCAGTTCCAGCATATTAGTAGTGTGCAGCTAATTTATTTCTATGCGTTGCGAACTTCTGGGCAAAATATTAATACCTTTTGCCAGGGTATAATTATGCCTTAGGTTATTAGATCAGGTATACAATAACTCGAAATTGTTTGAGCATCTGAAACCGATTCCTCTATGCCAAGTGTTTTCAATTCGAGAGAAAACTGCCACGAGATCAAGCAACCCCACGTTGTCTAGTCGAACTCGAACTCGAAAATATTAAGATTAGCAGATAGATACAAATAATCACACTTTTTTGCAAATAGTTAATACTCAGACAAAAACCGTTCAAGTTCTAGCGAAATCAAGACCATTTGTTAACAAAAAAGTGGAGTAATTCTGCTTTTTCGTGAATTGGGAACAGTTTTTTCTCATAATATGAACATTATTACGAACGGCAGGGTTCGGAATTGCTCTTTGCTTGCAGCTCTCGAGAGCCAGCTCTTGCTCTCAGCTGATATCACTCGGCTCTTGGCTCTGAGCCGAGAGCTCTACGTCGAGAGCCGTGAGCCATCAACCGTTTAGTGCTCCCGCTCTGAGCGATAGCCGAAAAGGGGCAGAGCGCGAGGCTCGTTTGTGAGCAATTCCGAATACTGGTTTTAAGACCGCTTTGTGCTCTAGAAATAAAGTAAAACTAAGAGCTTTACGTGTGTTGACTGGGAATTGAACTTAACCGATTCTTAGCAGAGACTTTGCGATAATTGACAGTGTAGAAGCACCCATAAGGCTCAGAGAAAGCCACCATTTGTAGAAAAGATTCTAGAGATATCATGTTTATCACAAAAATTTCCATTGTATTTGTTCGGAAAAGTTCTTTAGTTCGAACAAAGTACACCGAATATATTTGGATTTACAACAAATCAAAAGTGCAGGGTAGTTCGCAGTCGCATCACTCGATAACAGCGCCCCTACTCCTTTTTTTTTTAGCTCTCTAACTTTCACTAAGCACAGTTTTAACATGCCATCAAAAGTTTTGCCAGCCAATGGCGGTTTTTTAAGCTCCACACACAAAAAAAAAAAAAAAAAGGAAAAAAAAAGAACACAAATAAATTGATCCACCGTCTCTTCTCCCACAGCCATTCAAACTGATTGCGCACTTTCTATGGCATTGTGCCTTCATATTTGCCAGTTTGTTTGACAGTTGAACGAATTTGGGCAATCAATAAAATGGATTTTGGCTTTAGCTTTTTTTTGCAGCATTCGGCAAGTGGCTCTCCGGCTCTCCGTTCGAGGCCAAGTCGAGCGGCTTTTAATTGTTTGACAATTTGTCGTCTCATGCATTTTTGACAGGGTGGCTGAATTTAACAAATGATGTTGGCTGAGGACATGGCTAAGGCAACAACGGATATGCGAATCACAATATCTCTATGTGTGTGTGTGTGTGAAAGCCTCAAGGCAGCGGCGTAATGCCTTTGTGGTTGAAACAATAATAAACTCAGCCCTCGCCCGGCATTGTTTCACTTGCATAATGAGCAGGGTGTGGGCTTCTCAATTTATGCGCACGTCTTGTGCAAACAAATCAAAAACGCGAAGACTGCATAATGAGCTGACATCTTCTCTTCCAGTTTCCTTCGCTCTGCACTTGCCCCCCACCCCCCACCCGACTAACGCCTTCATTAGCAGCTACTCTGGGGGTAAATGAAGTTGGCGCGCATTTGCATGCAAAGCAAAAACAACAAAAAAAAAAAAAAGAGAGAGACAAGAAAACCGCAAAGCCAACATTGAAATTTATGCGCTTTATTAAAATGGATGCGAAATGAGCTGAAGAACCAACTGGCAGCAGGCGGCAGGCAGGCCATGGGAGGAAGAGTACACTGGGGTAATAGTAGCAAAACTCTGCGACAGCAGCAACAACACCAGCAACAACAACAACAACCATGAAACACAGCGGGCAACCACAAAGCGCATTTAGTGTAAGCCAAAAACAAAAAGTGTTGCCTACTTCTCGGCGCACAGAAAAAGGACAGGTGACCACAAAGCATGTGGTTGCTATTGTTGTGTGTGTGTGTGTGTGTGTGTATGTTTGGATGGCATACTTTTGGTATTCTGCCTGCCAATTGGGAAAGCAATTTTAATTAAAAACTGCCTGCCAAAGCACTTCCCCTGCCATGCAAAAACCTTGTAAACAAACACATCCCCGAGATGTTGGGTGTGATACAGGTTCGGTTAAGTGTTGCAACATAAACTTGTTAGACTTGCAGGCAGATCAAGTTTATTTACAATTATTGTTACGCCCCCTTATTTTGAAAAGCGGCATGTCTCCCATTGTTGTACAGCTAGATGCTTCGTAGCTTCTAGACAACTTTTATTTTCTCATTTTTACCTTGTTTGGGATTTGACCGCGGGGAAACTTGCGTGTCCACCAAGCAAGCGCGTGAGTGAAGGTAAGGAACGCAGTCAAATGCCAAACACTCAGCGGCCTCTTTTAATGCTAATCCAAAGGCTACCTCCGAATGCCCCAGGAAACGCCCGAGCCTTGGATGATTCGGGTTTTTCCCATTACGTAGGGAAAACCCCATTTTTCTATGGGGAGAGTCGATTGCCGCACATTCTAACATCCGAAATTGTAAGAAACAAGAAAGAAAGTCGATCAAGCCCGACTATAGCATACTCTGTACCAACGAAATTATACGCTCAGCATAAATTTTGATGCTGCAGTAGTAGCTGAAAGCAGCGCTGCTTCTCCGCTGCTGCAGCGAACAGTCTTTTGATCATAACTCGAAAACCGTTCATCCTATCTTCACCATTCCTTTGGCTGATCGATAAGGTATGCTTATTACTAAATATATCTAGAAGGAACAACCCACCTATCTTTAAAACTGTAGGAGATATGACGTTTTTTTCTAAATTGCGGGGTCGGCAGGGGGCGTGGCCAAAATTGAAAATAAACTTGATCTGCCTGCAGACATAAGAAGCATATGTCCCATACATGTCAAGCCTCTATCTCTTACCATCTCTGAGATCTGTGCGTTCATACGGACAGACAGACGGACGGACGGACAGACAGACAGACGGACAGACGGACATGGCTATATCGACTCGGCTGTTGATGCTGATCAAGAATATATATACTTTATGGGGTCGGAGACGCTTTCTTCTGGATGTTACATACTTTTGCACAAACTTATTATACTCTATGTACCTTTGGTACAGAGTATAAAAGCAAAAATGAGCTGCGTTTGAAAATCTGAAAACGCAGTCCGGTCTATTTTTTAGTCTTGGTAATAGCCCATATTGCGTGGTTCGTGGGTGGATCTTTAAATGGTACTCCATCTCGCGGTTTTTTGGCTGAGGAGTAACATCTCTTAGGCCCATGAAATAGCCCATTAAGCCATCATACATTTAGTTTTTAAGAAAAATTCAACCGTGCGCTTTTAAAGGTATGAAAGAATTTAGGTTTGACCCCTTCTGAAGGTACCTTAACCAATTGTACGAATAACCCAATTTTAAGATATTACGTTCCACATGACCCTGTCTGTGATTGCTGAATTTTGTAGATTTTTATCTTGAACCATTAACTACTAAGTTAGTGCTAGTACAAAAAGTAACCATAGAACGCGAACCTAGGGTAGAGTTGAGAAACTGAGGATGAGGTGATGCTTGCAGAAGTCCCTTCTATCAGAATTTAAGGTTCTTTTTTTAGTGTCGAACTGTGTAATCACTTGCAGGAATACCCCTTGAATTTCCTAAAAAAAAAATCTATCTTCGTGTTATGCTCTTTTAAGTTGATGATAAAAGTGTCTGAAAATAAGAAATTTTCTTTAAATTAACAAAATAAATTTATTTTAAGCCGAATTTCAAAATTAAAAGCCTTTGTTGAATGTGGCACGATCTTAAAGTCGTGATCGGGGTATCCTTCCATTCAGACTTTTGTGGCGGTGTCCTTGTCTTCTGATCTATTCTAAAATATTTTGCCTAAAGTCTGAGTGCGGCTAGTCAACTGGATCCAATCAATCCGGATCCAAATTCGTGTTTTGGAACATGTATCCAAAGTAAGATGGTAGCAGAGTTCATTGATGGAGGGATTTTAAAGATGATAAGAAGGCATCGCATTGTTACGTGGATGTTTGAGTCGATTTGAGACGAAGTATAGATATTCTAGATCAGTCTTGCACACAATCCTTCAAGCTATCATTCCCTCTATATAAATTGATCGGAAATAGTTAGTAAACCATCCGTAAAGTGCATTTTGTAGATGTCAATCACTTGAACGTCATTGGCATTCTAATCATAGACTAGATTCCTTGACATGTCAACCAGCCTAATTAAGATGGACGTCGCAAGTGTTTATAAATACCGAAAAACTGATGGCTGCAAAAAGCTTTTAGCTTGTTTAAGGCGTTCCCAAAGGGGGAATAGCTACTCACCGCAGCCGCCGCAATTTAAAGTAGCCCAAAATCATCATCAAGTGCAAAGTATTTGTTAATTGAAACTCGAACATTAGCTGAAAAGTAAAACTCTGAAAAGTAAAAGCCCACCTGCAGTTCACTTAGCTGCCCGGGACAACAAGCAGGCAAACAGTTTTATCAGCGAGATCCTTTCTGGCCTTTTTCTAAGTCCCCTTTTCGTGACCACACCAAAAGCCATGGCAAGGACTCACCTCGCAATCGTCTCGTTTACTTTTCCCACTTTTTTTTTTTTTTTTTTGCTCTTTTGAATGCTCCTTTTTTCGGGGCATTGCCTTTTGATTGTCCTTCCGCTTTTGACTTGTTGTGAAATTTTTCGTAATAATTAATTTTTTCCACGTTTTCGTTTCCGTTTTTGCTCGCGAACTGCTCAAGTGGTTTCGGGAGGAGCCAGCGGAGGCGACTCAGGCCTTTTGCTTAAATGTGTTTTTCATTAATTTTTTTTCTAATTTTAGTTGACTGGCTTATGTTTGGGATAAGAGCTGCCAAGCGAAATTCAATTAAAAAAATTGAATTTATAGAAAGCAAAGCAATCTTGTTTGTACTGTGTGGGGGCGTGATGGGGGTGGGTTAAATTTAATAATAGCAACGAGCAACAAGGAAGCTGAAAGCTGAAAGTTTTTAATAAAAATCAGTCGCTTTGTATGTATTTCTGTTTGCTTTAGTTTTCATATAAATTCTTTTTAGTCAAAACAGATTCCTATCACTTTGTCTATGAACTACAAGTCGCAGCCATTTTGGAATAGATATTTAGAGCACACCTTTCATGAGTAGCTAAATTTCAAGAAGTTTGTGAAAAAGGCGGTTAATCTTTGCAAATGCCTGCTTGCCCAGATAGGCTAAGATGAGCAAGGCTGCCAATCAGCAATAAGGTTTATATCAGAGGTGTGAGCCCGTCTTTACAGGATCGAATATGGATTCATAGCTTATTGGATCTTTTAGTAGAGTATGAGACATGAATGGATACAATTCATCCAACTTTTGTAGCTTCAAATGAATTGAGAAATGTTTGGGTACAGACTAATTTATAATATTCGGTTCGTGGTTCGGTTCAACAGACCCATTAAACCCGAAGCGAACCGACTCTATACTGTATGTTTGCTCACTTTTACAACGTAACATGTTGCGCTTAACTTGGCCATGCACTGAGCTTAAGCCCTTCTTCATCCATGACCTAACGGCTGTTCCTAATGTTGACTCTCTTGAATTCGATAGCATCTCGATAGAAAATCTAGCTTTTTGCAGAAAAAGGCTAGATTATTTAGTCATCCGTAACAGCTGGATCTGCCGAATGGCAGGCTTGTTTCCCGAAAGCAGGAAAATAAATTGATATTTTGAACTTCACATGAACAGAAACACTTTCTACATGTTTTCAAACCTTAGTGACGAACAGTAGTCTATTTGTATAAAGTAATACATCGACTGTAAACACCATAGATAATACGCTTGTTACACAAACAATTTTATCGAATCAAAGAAGAAGAATCAACTTGTGGTCTTTTATTTAATATTTCATATAAAATACTTACACTAAGAAAAACCTGCTGTCCAAGAGTAGTACATTGGGGAGAGAATTTATACAGTTTTGCACTCATAATTTCTAGGAAAACTCAAGTTAATCACAAAATATTCTTCTATCTAAAATCGTCTGTAAATATGATTAAAAATCATTCATGTGAAATTCAGCTTTTATAAGAAAAATACACAGAAGGAATGAGGACATTTAGATCATCCAGGGAATGAGCGCCAGAATGTGCCAGAGGAACAGGGCAACAGAAACCTCGGGTTGAAGAATACACTTCTGGTGTGGGAAAAGACACGGAAAAATCTGCATATAAAAGAACTATTTCTAATACGATTTTTTAAGTCAATCTCGGTTTGTAAGAATAGTATAGGAAGTTAATTGTTATGTGATTTGCAGAAGCTGAAAAATTCTCTCCTAAGATGGGAAACTACTGCAAAATGTTAGATGCAAAAGACTATTCAATCATTCGATTCTCTTGAAACTCGGCTTATATGCCACATAATATGAGACTTTATTCTTCAATGTTGTTAAATCTACCTCCAGAGTGGAGAATAAGTTTCAAGTCGAATCGGTAAATATGATTCAATTTGCTTAAAACTCAGCTTGTAATGAAAGAAAAAACTTGTAAGTTTCTTTGGGAAATCCATGCAAACATCTGAAATTGTTAAATTGCTACGGATTCAAGAGTAAACCTTTTTTCTAGACGATCTGAATGAAGGCTCACTGAACCAAATATATGAGAATGAGACTTGGGCTTCAGAAGGGAAATGGAAAAATGGGTAATTAGTGGTTCTGCAATGGTAGATTTCTAGCCAAAAGAAGATTTTAGCGGAAAAGTTATAAAAAATTTGGTAAGACTTTCAATTTAAAACACAACTAATATGCCCTGTTATGCACAGAAAAATAGAACCAAAAAAGATTCATTTGAAAAGGATATGTCTTGAATATCGATTTAATCATCCAAATGATTATAATATTTCACATTCTTTGGATGATTTTTAGCTCCGTTGGTTGATTAAAAGAATATTTTAGATATATGCTACCCAAATGGTTACCGGATCTTTGGATATATGGATATTTTGTAATATGTTTTTTCTTCTCTTTGTGGCTATTTTTGAATGGAAGCAAACGAATGGAAACTTTTCTAAGAAAAATCATAATCAGAGGTGTCCCAGAAATCTCTTACCACCTACATTTCAATCCAAAACCAATTTTGGTTGTCTTAGAAATCTGTTTCTGTTGATTCCCAATCTCAGGTGATTTGGGAAGAGATGTGGCTAAAGTCTCCCCTTAAACTAATTAGATAAGCAAGATATCTTTAAGTGAGATGCAACTCGTTTTGAGGGGAAGAACAATTATCTTGAAACCAATTGGCAGCAAATTAAATCACTCAAAGTTCTGGGAAGCCGACGATTTTCATATTTTGATACCTTCCCTACAAATCAGATCAAACTTTTTCATTATTTAAGTCATTTACTCACCCATCGCTCTGGTCTGCCCCCATACGACAGCTGGCCAACGAATTCCTGGTGCTTTCGCGCTCCATGCCCAGCGTAATGGTCGACTGTCCCAGCGTGGTCTTTCCTTGCTTAAATTTGGGTGAAGTCTGCTGATGATAGACACCACCACCGCCTCCGCCAGCTGATTGATGGGTGGCATAGCGTTGTGGACTGCAGGGAAAGTGCAAATGATTTGATATAGAAAATTCGGATTTGGTGGGCGATCCGGTCGTGGAGGACGAAGCCACCGACTCCAGGCCACGCGACAGCTTCAACATCTCAGCCCCGAACTGATGCAGGGCCGTCATTGTGGTGGGCGTGGGCTCTTTAATGCTTGAAGGAACAAGAAACCAGTTGATTCTAACAAAAATAATTGAATTGGCAATTTAATGAGCTGCTAGTCACCTGGAGTCGGGCAGCCAGAGCTCATGGTTGTCCAGTGTGCTCAGGTCCGTGTCGGTTGAGTTTGCCGAATGGGCATGCAGCACCGAGGAGGCCTGACTTTGGCCTGGCTTCAGCAAGCGGCGCCAAGTGCAGCGACGTTCTGTGAAGGGATGAAGAAGTGGTTGTAAACATACATTGGCCATTAAATTGCAGTCAGCGTAAAATGCGCTAACGCTAATAAATTCGCACGAACACACACACACACACAGGGACTGAGACAGGACGTGCCTGAACCAGCGCCAAGTGCCATAGTTTTATGGCAGAGATTTAGCTTAAAATAAATGCACCAGAACTGGCACACATTGCCACAACCAAATCTGAAGCACTGAAGCCAAGCGAACGAGGACGCCGCACTGCGCCGTTCGTTCGACAATTGGCCCTCAAATGCTCCTCGAATGCCCTGCAATGCATGCGATTCGCCTGCTGTGTGGAAATGGGTAAGTGCCTACAGCAGCAGGCTAAAGGCCATTAAATATGTTTTGACTTGGATCGGTGGCGTTTGTTGTGTGTGGGTTTGCTCTCTCTCTCTCTCTCTATCAACAAGTCCAGCTAACAAAACAGGTTGAAGGAAATTATTAATTATGTTAACTCTTTTCAGGCACTTTGATAGTACACTCAAAAAACATCCGAAATCGCAGCAAAATTTAGGTGATTCACTATATATGTCAGAAACCGAATTTCTTATAATAACAAAGACTTTCTTAATTAAGATAATATTAACTTTTAGCTGTTGAATGTTTTCTCAATTGTAGAAAAACATTTCCAGATATTCGAAAAACATTTCTAGACTTCAGAAAAAACAAAAAAATTGTTCTAATCTTCTACATAGAACAATCTGTCACATAAACCAACATATAACAGAGCAAAATCTAAGTTTATCTGACACATAGTAGCTAAATAGAAGATAAGAAACCGGCAATTAGCTAGTTAGATAAGATAGTAAGTGAGTGAGGGGAGGAGTAAACACAGATGAGACAGACTAAGACTAAGACTTAGCCCCTTACATATTATTTTTATCAGGGATGCAAACCACTCGAAAATAAGTGCTGGTTCGGTTCAGTGGTTCGCACAGTTTCTAAACCGCCGGTTCGGTTCATAACATGGTTTTTGGAGTTAAATGAACCGCGGTTTCGGTTCGGTTCAGTGGTTCACAAAGGCACATTATAAAATATGATTTCGGTGAAGTGGCTATTCGATCATTTTTGAAATTTGATTCCTATAATCCATTCGAATATCTCAAAAATCCTAAGAGCAATCTGGAAAGATTATTATGTCGGATTCCCAGGACTCGTCTATCAGTTCCTGGAGGAATGCCCTTATTTATTGGCAGATTAAGATTGAATTATGGTTAAGAAGTACCACAGAAAATAGAAAATATTGTCTAATGAAAAAACAAATTTAGATTAATGACAGGAAATTGCAAAAGACTTGTAAAATTCTCTAAAGGTCATCCTTAAAAGTTATATCGATCCGACAAGGGTAGAGGGTCGAACGAAATGTTTGAAAATTATCTTCGGGAAACGATTCAAATTTCCTGATTAATCAAAATCATTGGCTAGATGAAAGCAATTCCCATTAAAACTCGTCAGAGAACTGAACCGAACCGAACCGGTTTTATTTGTGGTTTTTGGTTCGGTTCAGATATTCTTAAAGGAAGCCGGTTCGGTTTGCGGTTCGATTCACCAGCGGGAATAAGCGGTTCGGTTCGGTTCAAAACCGGTTCAGCTCAGAACCGGTTTGCATCCCTGCTTATAATAGGACAAAGACTTTTTAAAATTAAGAAAATATTTTGTAATCAGTTAAAGATAACGTTGAAGCTTTTCCTCTTTACCCTCCGAAAGTGTTTAAAACGGCCCTCATTCACATTTGGCAGCACATCGGATATAAATTGCTTGCATTTAGGGACAGAATGCTTTATGTTGGGGATGCCATATCAGTAATATGCTCTAAAGAATACCGTACATTAACAATTCGTTCTCCTCAAACAATACATTTCAAAAAACCATAGAAAAGTCCCAGCAAACATTTTATCATATTTTTGATCACATTCGAGCCTTTTTTGAATCCTCGATCTGATTGAAATAGTCAATAATGGGCTTCTTTTTGTGGTCGTAAATGATACTTTTGTCGGGAGAAAATGCTACCCTAGCAGCGACTCTTCTTGAACAGTCGATTTAAATCGGCTCTTCTGATCAGTTTCCAATCATTTTCGAGTCAATTGTGAGTCTTTTTTAGTCGTATTTCACTAAATCATATTTTAAGCATATTTATGAGACGTTTTCGAATCTCAATTAATCGCATTTGATAGGAATTCCTTTTTAGTCATCAAAAGGAGTCGAAAGAGACTCATCAAGGTGATTTTTGTGAAAATGATCTTCCAAATGTTGGGTGGGGTACGATTTTAACGTTCCTTTAGAAAGCGGCGATAACTCCAAAGTAACGTACTTAGCGAGAAAGCTATTTTGCAGCACTTTTCTTTGGCATTTTTTCCTATAGTGTATTATACGGTGACATGACACAAAGCCCACGAACATGAAGCCCATATGAAAAATTTTGATCACTACTTTGAAATTTAACTCGGAACTTTTCTGGGCCACAAAGCCCATGGGCGATAAGTGCAAATTTAGAATTGAATCTTTTGACAACAAATGCACCTCGTAGAGAACTTAAAAACCGGTGGGGTTTAAATAACTTGATCTGCCTGCTGATATAAGAGTGTTATGCCTTTGCATTGATTAAGATTGGTCTTCGACATCGAGTGGTCGGTTTGCTCGATGTCGTGGCTCAATCACACCAACTGTAGGAATAGCTGGCTGCAATGGTTTCACTAAAGCCGATCCCACCAATTGCTTTCCCTTGCAGATCCTAGCAGATCGAGTTATCTTAAATCCCTGTCTGATGTCGCTCAGTTCAGTTTCAGTTATAAAAGGGCTCCAAAAAAAAACCCATATAAAAAAGCTGCTTCCGTTAAATTATTGTCCAAATCTTAATACTTCTTTCTGATCTCTTATCTTCTTCAGACCCTCTGATGTAAAGTGCGTAGAGTTGACGGGGAGACTAATACTTGGTTAAACCAAACGATTGATTGATTTACGGATTGCGTTAACTTAACAAGTTGAAGTTATAATCAGGGCTGCAAACCGGTTTTGAACCGAACCGGTTCGAACCCGGAATTCCGACTTTTATTTTATTATGAACCGAACCTTGAACCGAACCTCTTTAGAAATTAAAGCTGAACCCGAACCTGTTCCGAACCTAAAATTTCGGTTCGGTTCAACAAAACTGACACAAAAATTTGCCCTGTTTACCGACTTTATCTGTTATTAAGTGCGACTGACTCCTGAAATAGGCAGGAGAGTGGAAAAAAAATCTGGCAAAATAACTAGATTTCCTTATAAAATCCCTACCCATAACAGTCTCTGTTTTTAAAGCTCCTCTTAAACTCTAAAGCTAATTGAATAATACTCAAAAGCAAGAGTCTAACATTATTTTGGTAATATTTTTCCATGAAAAACCACGAAATGGATTTTCACTAAACTGTAAATTATATATTGAATATTTCCATGTTTTCTATCAACCAACTCCGACCCAAAAACCACTCGGTTCCCATACAATTTGGGAAGTTTTCAGATCGAATGCTGTTTTTAGAACACATAGAAGACAAAAATTAGTAATGTTGTATAAAGCATGGACTGAACCAAGGTTTGAACCAGAACCTTGTTCCAAAAACCTCGAACCTTAAATTTCCGAACATTAACCATTCGATAAATTGGGTTCGAACCAGTGTACCGGAGATCCGTATAATTTTTTTGGTTTGCAGCTCTGGTTATAATGCCTTTTCGAAGGTTGGGTCACCACAGACCTTCTTTTGGTTTAACATAGATAATCAGCTTCTGCCTCTGTTGGCAGAACACATGCCAGTTTTCTTGCTATGGTCACATTCATGGCCAGTGCTTGCTCTGTTGTCTGAGGTCCAACGAATATCTGTTGATCGAAAGGTTAAGTCAACAGAACTGACACCTTTTGAAGATGAAGCTAGTATTGCCCACAGAAGGATCAGAAAATCGCTCAATTCTCTCACTCTCACTGCGAAAAAAGGCGTTTCAAGGCGCTTCGCTTGGAGGCAATTGATAGGAGAAGTGATGTTGTGAAGCAGGAAAGCAAAGAAGAGTTGAGCGTAAAGCTGTGGCAAGGAATTTCCAACAGTCTCTGAGATAATTTAAAAGGAGAAACTTAGAAATAAGAATGCGTCTTGGGCTTCAGAACTGAACAAAAGAAGCAAAATCCCAACTAAATCATTTGAAGCGCACTTCAATTGCTCAATTAATATATGGTTTTTTCTAAATTCATGGGCAAATCCGGGTTACTTCGGTTTTTTTTTTTTTGGCTATTTTAAGGCGAATTTCTAAGAACTAGAACCGACATTTTTTCTAAGTGTAGAAAGCCGTTGCAGAAGTGATTTGCATGCCAGTTATGATTTTATGTCTAAAAGTGAAATATGCCCAGCCGATTTAATGGCCTCGTCTAATCTACCTAAAGTGCACTCTTTTTCCACACAAATATGGCTATGGCCCAAAAACACTGAATATCCAAAGCCAAGCCATTTACGTTGATGGCTTTCCATGAAGGGCATCACAGAAATTAGCTATCAACACACACAGACACAACTCCTGTTCAAGGATGTGTGTGTGTGTGTGTGTGTGTGTGATAGATACTGTCCTGTTGTCGACAATGTTTGCATTGCTGCGGCTTAGTCCCCATCTCCATCCTCCTCACATTGTTTGCCCAGCTCCCATTCCTGATTTTTGGCGAGTGTCATGTAAAGTTCGGAACATAATAAAAGTGCAAAAGTGCAACCGAAATGTAATTTTTTTCCCCCAACTGAAATCATATTAAGCTCTGACAGCTGTTGGCACCCGCCCCGAGAGTGTTTTGTCCGAAAATGGGAAAAGTTGTGCTTACCCAAGGCAGGACCCTGCCCCAGCCAGCCGCTGGCCCAGCCGGGCGTCGCCGACTGTTGACCACCGCCACCCAAATTCTGACGTTGTCGGGCCAGCAGCCGCACGGTGAGACAATAGGTCAGCAGCATCACGCCCAGCGGTATGTAGAAGCAAACAATGGAACCGACCAGCTTGTACACAGGATCCGGAATCTGGCAGGTACCATTGACCAACACGGAGGCATGATTCTGCAACGGAACCAGAGATTATGACTGGAGCGGAACCCATTCAAGCGGCTCACCTTGGAGTACATCAAGCTCAGGGGCAGGCTCATGGCAATGCTAAGCAGCCATACAAAAACAATCTTCAGTGTGACCCGGCGGCGGGTCTTATTACGTCCAAATCGCATGGGATAGCGGAGCGATAAATAACGATCCACGGAAATGGTGCACAGGTGCATAATGCTCGCCGTGCAGAACAACACATCCAGGCAAATCCAGGTCAAGCAATGTTCCGAGCCGAGGGGAAAGTAACCTGTGCAAAAAAAAAAAAGGAAAGAATTATTAGCTCTAGGTTTATAAATATTCCACTCCTGACTTATGGCCCCGGTTAAGTGAATGCAATATTTTGCTGGCCTGCAATGGAGTCACCCAACGGAGTGGGCAACTGTCGCCTGGACATTTTATTTGATATTTTTTATATATATACCCTGGGAGCACAGGGATAAGGTGTGGCTTGGGCTTGCGTTTGCACAGGAAACCTAGAAAAGTGGTTAATTGTTACCTTTTTCATTCTGTCAGTAGTTAATTTTTGAATCAAAAGCGTTTCCATTACAAAAATTAAGCTCCTGCACTCTTATGCCCGGTTCTCACTACAGCACATTCTTGCATACCTGCATTCAAGTGTCGGATGCAACTTCCACGCCGCACACAAATCATAGCAAACAACTTGCATCCATTTTCGATGCAGTTGCATCCGTGACTTTTCAAGTAGTGACTTGACAGGGTATCGATAATTTTGCCTATCGTACGAGTATCGTTACCGCTGCCAGCACTAACACAAGCAATAAACAGCTGTAAAACTTTAAGAGCAAAAAAACAAAAGAAAATCGCCAGAAAGTTGCCCCTCTCCTTGTTCACAGATTTTGCTTTGGAAAATGCACTTTTTTATTTATATTTTCCGACATGTTTTTAAAGATTGTTTACTATTTAATGCTGAAATGTATCATTATAGAAACATTAAGACAAAGCTGCTCCAAGAAGTTGGGGTTCTTGGAAAGCTGGCTACGCCCTTGACAGAAACGCATCATCTTAATCCATTTTATATGCACCAACTTATCTTTTCACAATGTCAACAAATCGCAGTCAGCTGTTCAATGGATGCAAAAACACAAGAATGCAAAAATGTTGCCAATGCGAACACCTTATCGCATCTTTTCGATAAATCGTGATTTCGATGACAAAATCACTGCGGTGAGAACCTAGCATTATAGCCGACTTCCACCTCTAAGTGTTCTGTCATCGACTGAACTTTTTATCGATAAGTCGCCAAAAGTGTTTTTACTAATTTCAGCGTTCACTTTCGCGTTTACAACATCAATCCAAATAAAGTTAAGTGACATTTTTTGTTTTTACAAAATGCAATTGAAAAGCAACATTAGCGTATAATGCAGTTAAACATATTTTATTCATGCAAAAGCCCATTTCCACTAAAGAAATGAAACAACATATCTTAAAATGACCAGAAATAAAGGAAATTATATCATTTCCAGAAAGTGAAAGGCGACTGGTATACATAAATTCATAATTAAACTTCATTTAGACAAATCCGATTTGCGATTACTGATTTATGATGATCGATTTTACCTGCTGAATACAATGATTGCCGATTGCGATTGGTATATATGACAATCATGTTTACTGAGACAGAATCATACAAAATCCATGATTGGTGACAGTTTATGGATTGCTCGTCCAACTGTTTACCCCAAAACTTAAAATTAACTGACAAACTGGCAGCGTTTAAAGCACTTAATAATTGTGCATGAAATGAGTTGACGAAATGTACTAAGGCCAGAAAATAGCACAACTTAGCAATCAGTGACATTCAGCAGAGAATCATTAGCAATCGCAAATCGAAAATCAGTAATCGTAAATCGGATTTGTCTGCTGAATGCGCCCATTATCAATCGCAAATCGAAAATCAGTAATCGTAAATCGGATTTGTCTGCTGAAAGCGCCCATTGATTATAGATCACATTCATTGTTTAGTCCGACTTTATATAATTAATAATATAGATTGCTGAGTTTTAGACTATTAGCTCTTGATTCCCTTATTTTGAAATATTTCAAGCAGCTCTTTATAGAAAGACTTCATCTTCTAGTGGGCAGACTTGATCTCTGCGGAAGCTTATTCTTGAGCTTCTTTTCTTCGATTTCCAAAATTTGTTCTACATTGTTGTTTCGCTTTCTCTGGCCATGCGAGAACAATATGCAGGAAATCTTGGAGTACTTCAGCCAGAAGACCCTATTTTTGTTTACTCCAGTCTACAGCAAAAATGTATGACCTTATTAATTAATAACATTTTGACAAGTTTTTCTTTAATTGTTACTCCTGTAGCTGTACTTTTTGGTCAGGTTGTACACTTTTTTTTTACTTCGATAGCCGTCTGTGCACACATGGACATTTGTTTTGCCATTTCTTTTTTAAGGTGGATGTTCTACCGTACACCCCGAAGCACGTCCATGTTTTTGTCCCATAAGTCAAGGAGATAGAAGGTCTGCTATGGGGTCTAGTCCATTTTTCGTTTCCATTTTTCGTTTACAAATAAATTAACCATATTTAAATGAAATGCCCTTCTATTGGCGGTTTGTGTTGTGCCAGCTGATTTTGTTATCAAACTGTCCTATCGACAAAGATAGTTATCGATACTCCTACTCGATACTCGCTTAAGTATGAAAAAAGAGTTGGTAAACGCGACTTGTTTTCCTGTCTCCTCACCATCAACTGATTTTTTTTTGTAAATGGAGTTCAACGCGCGTTCTTGGATAATTGGACGCGATCGTGAACGCAGCGTTAGTAGAAACGCCCTAGTTTTATTCTTTTTAATACATTTTTGTGTACTATTTGTATTTTAAGTAAAGTACCAAGTATTTTCCAGTCGAGTTTGCCCCACATTCTGACTCGTTTGACCATTTTTGTTGCCCTGCTCATATTTTGTTCAATCAGCTCTCCTCTGCCCCCTTCCGCTTTTGACGGCGGCAGCGAAATGATATTGCCTGGACCCAGGGGGACTTATGGAACATATTTGTGACCAGCTCTCACTCCGTCTCTCTCCTCCACTTCCAACCATTTGCTATTCGCTCGTTTTGCGCAGCTGTTGAACATCATAACTCAGCGAGGTTCCCATAAAAATACACTAGGTGTGGGTCGAGCAAGGGGCAGGATTTGGTGTGGGGCATCCCGGATGCGTATGTGTATGTTTACTTTGTTGTGTGGTTTTGCGCTGAGATTTGTGTGCAGGATTTGTGGGTCTGAAATCTGTCTAAACATTGGGAAAATCTTAGCAGATATAAGCTTAAACAGATTAATGGATAATTGAACGAAAGGATAACAGAGCGGACTTAAAGGTAAAAAGAACATTTGAAAGTTCCAGGAAAGTTAAAAAATTATAAATTTCATAGAAGAATAAAGGGTACTCACATTAGGGTACACAGAGAAAAAAATGATATTACAAATTATCTATTAGATGATTTTGGTATCCATTTCGAATGGAAATTTTTTAATATACACTTTTGGGTATTAAAATATCCAATTAACGTTAAATTGATCTTAATCGTTCAACCAAAATATCTGAAAATCATCCAAAGGATATGAAAAATGGATATTTTAATTTAAAAAAAACAGTGGAATGTTAACTTCGGCAAGATCAAAGATTCTATACCCTTGCAGCACGTTTTTCTAACTAATTTGAAGAAATTTTTCCACTGAAAACAAACCAGTTTGGCTCACTAAGAAAATGAGAAATCGGCCCTTAGTTTTGCATATGAGAAATCGATCCTAAGTCCTTAAGACTTGGTAATTTAAGCCCCATGGTTGTTAGAAAGAGCAAAATTTTGTTTAACTGAACCAGATTTTGAGCCCGACTCTAGGATTACCGATAGAAAAGATTTGAATACTAGGCTTATATTGAAAGGTGACACGTTTACAGTTAACCGGAAGAATTTGAGGTGGTCGTTGTGGTAATCTGGCTTCAACTTTGAAGTCGAGCAATCCTTTTTCTCAATCCTTCTTGCTTATTAAATGTTACGTTGATTTCTACTGACTACTCACTCGAGCTAATTCCCTTTCAATAGCGGGTTAGTTCCTTCCGCCAACCACTTTAACCTTGACCTCTTTTTGTCATCTTAACATATATGCTTTAGATTCATCATAACTTTGTATCAAGTTGGTCTGAATACTTTGGGTTCGGTAGGTAAATGATAAAATAAATCGCCTGTATAACAATAGATGATCTATTTAGACTAGATTTTTAACGGTGAAGCAAACTTTATGAAGTTATCTTAGTAGGCGAACTGAATCCGTTTTATAAAGTAAAGTTTTAGAATCTCACCTAATTCTCTTGCCTACTAAACGAACTCCTGGAAGTCTGCTTCAACGTGAAAATGCAGTCTTACCCAGCGGCGGAGAGCTAAATGTGTTCTGTCGAAAGTGTGCATTACGCCTGACGAAAAAGTAATGCACTACACCTGCTTCTAATCTATAAAGGGATAGTTAACAGACTGTGTACTTGCTGCATTACAATTTTGAAAAAGTAATACGCATTTGTAATGGAAATCCGATGACAGTTCGGCTCTAGCATACATCCTGTATTACCAGTAATGCAGGTTGTGCGCACACCGTTTACAAAGCGGCCATGCATATGGCAAAGTAAAGCAGACTGTATGGGATTATCTCCAGCATACAGAAGGCAAAGTAATGCAGGAGTAATCCATTATACACATTCGTCTCCAACTTATCATAGCTAAGATTATGCCGCTACCCAGTTCCCTCAGTTGGGACAAATCCACTTAAACGATCCGTAAATCAAACAAGAATCAAACCCTTTTTACCCGCTTAGCTTGGGCAAACAGTTTTTTTGTTCTTTTGCTACCCAAAAATACCATCTAATGGATGTAAATATGGAACTGTATGCCATAACACATAAACCCAAGCGAAACTAAAGATGAAATCGATGCCAACCAAACAAAATAAAGAAGCAGACTCAACCATTGTGGTGGTTGGATGGTTGGTCGCTGGCTCTTTCATTCATAAATCAAACACATTTTCCACACATTTTCCGTGCCTTGCAGGTCTTTCGGCCGAAACTGTTTACCAGCGCAGAAAAATATACAAATATTTATTGTTGTGCTGGCACCACACACAACTTATATCGAATTTTTACGATTCTTCCAGCCAGCCCCCCCAGGCTTTTCATTCACTTCATTTGGCAAATAACCGAATCATTAGGACGGCAGAGCACCCTGGAAAACTTACAACAAATTAAATAAGTTTCAACGCATTTACCAAGTCATTTTCGTGCCAAGTTTCCTTGCCAGCCTTAGCCTTCCACTGCTATTTGTGTTTTCAGTTTAGTTTTATGACGGGCCGAACTCCTCTTCTCCCTGCCCCTTTCGCCCACCAAGTATGCAAAACAAAATCTACACAAAAGAAATCAGCTAAAAATTTATTTGCCCTGACTTAAGAGAGGAAGGCCGGAAACTTTTGCGCTTTTGTTTGAAATTTGTTTCGCATTTGTAAGTTGAAATGTTTTGTGAGGGAACCAAACAACAACAACAACAACAAAAATACACAAATAAAAGCATGGCCCTCGGGCAGACCTCAGAACCTCAGACCCAGTCCCTGTGTGTGTGTCTGGCCGAAAAGAACTTTGCCATTAAAGGAGAGGCAACAAACGAATCTCAGGCAGTCAAACGCATAAAAAAAAAAAAAAACTTCTTTTAGGTTCCAATGCCAGATTTAATTTAATTTAACCTGCTCCCCTCACCCTTGCCACTCCTTTAAAGGGCTTCCAAAACTATTCTCATTGCCACTTTATACTGGGCACAAATCGTTTGGGTCCAGGGTCTACATGGCCCCACTTTCTGGCCGAGCTCAATGACCATGTTATTTGTACCATTTTGTGAGCCAATCGTCAGTGGAATGGGATGAAATGGAGGCAGACATTATTGCAATTTGAGCGCTTTATGGGGATCTATTTGGGGGGGGGAGGGGACTTCTGCGCTGTGCTGACAGAATGTTGCCTTGACAAAGTTTTATGGCTGGCAGGCGAGCAACAGTTTATTGTCAGTTATAAAAGCCACCATTTTGGGTTCCATTTGAAGTTAAAAATTAAACATGAATTGGCATAGTTTGTCAATAATTTCACAGTGCTACAAATTTTATATATTATATATGAAAAAAACTGGGGAAATGAACTATATAGGGGGTGCCCCAGAAATCTTAAGAGATTTTTGTGAAAACGCTTCCATTTCGAGCTACAACTGCTTGCCCTTATAAGTGAAATGTTCTCAAAATGCTGGGCTACTACATTAGATGACAAAAGTTGAGAGATTTGAAACCGTCTGTTCACTTTTCATCTAAAGTTCTCCTAGTTCAGTACAAAGTTCAATCGTTTATACGAAAATCTCTAGAGATTTCTGGATAAGTACATTATGGTTTTCGTGTAGCCTGAAATATCTTGCAAATGGAAAAACCCTAATAAATTTTTGCATATTTTATAATCAATCTTTTTAGAGATATAATGCCATAGCCTTTAAATATAAATTCATGCTCAGGCATCTACAACATTTTTCAGTAAATTTCCACTTTGACCACCACTAATTTAACAATATTACTTTAAGCAATTTGATCTTAGATATTATTCTTGTAGTGTACTTAATTCTTTATAATAAAAATGTTTCCTTAATGAATTTGCTCATCGTTTGACCAAGTTACTCGCATATTTGTGTGCACAAATCGACAATCTAGTATTGTTTTTTTGGTGTGTTTAGAGGATAACTGTTGAGTAAACATTAAAGTCCTTAAATATATACTTTTCTAACGTTTGGTGGGTAATTTAGGTGTAGTATTTCATATAAGTTTCCATATAGGCTAAAGGCCGACGTGGCTGACGAATCATAAAATCGCGAAATAGGCCTAAAAGTACAGAGTGGAAAATCCGTGAATATTGTAGTAGGATATGGCACATTAAGGTTCATCTATTCATAGTCTCCCTGGCTGTGTGATGCTTTAATCTACATTAATAAACTATTATGTTGTCATTAGCAAAAGAAGATAGGAAGAATGGGGAAAAAGAAAAATGCTAAAGAATTCAAATTTAAATTTAACAGGATAAAGTTCGAAAGAAGGTAAGATCAAGGGCTTGGCAAATATGTTGAGTGAGGGACATGTAAATGAAATACTAGCACACAAATGTAAAATCGAGAGTCCACTTGGGAAATTTCCCCTTCAAAATTCAGGGGTGTTTTAGGATAGGGTACATAGAGGTTCATCTATTCACGGCCACTTCGGCAGCAAGGCACTTTCTACTATTTTTATAGCCTTGCAAAGGGTATTATAATTTTGCCCAGAAGTTTGCAACGTATAGAAATATTCATTTCCGACCCCATAAACCATATATATTCGTGATCAGGGTGACGAGCTGAGTCGATTGAGCTTTGTCCGTCCGTCTGTCCGTCTGTCTGTCTGTTTCTACGACAACTAGTCTCTCAGTTTTAAAGCTATCGAGCTGAATTTTGCTGCACACTACTAATATGTCGGAGCCGACCGGATCGGATGACTATATCTCATAGCTCCCCTTGAAACAATCGGTCGGAAAACTAGTTTTAGTGAGAAAAACTTTTTCTTTTCAATGAAAACGTTCCCAAACTTTGTAATAGTAGGTTTACTATGCTTTTTTATAATTCTATCAAGTTTTATCAAAATCGGACAACTATATGGTATAGCTGCCATACAAAAGATAGGTCTGAAAAACAGTTTTAGTTAGAAAAACTTTTTTGTTTTTAATGGTAGCATCTTGCAATTTTGTATGTGTTTGTTTCACATGCTATTACATAATTTTTCAAATATTTGTCCAAATCGGATGACTGTATCATATAGCTCCCATACGAACGATCGGTCGAAAAATGGGAAAAAGAGAATTTTTTGAAAATATTTAAGCGATCACTTGCAAGGGTATAAAAACATCGGCACAGACGAAGTTAGCTTGGCTTTCTCGTTAATTATTACATCGTTATACAAATCTATTAGCTTAATAGTCTTTGCTTTATCGATACCGCATTCCAGCCGATAAGTATGTAAGCAAACATTGTTATCGATAAGTTGTGGCGGTTGCCAATTAACCCAAGCCGTCTCAGTGCTGGTCGAGCATCGAGCGAGAGTGAAAGCGTGTGTCAATTTTAAGCAGCAAGTATAGGAAACGTATTTTAGCGAAATCTTTTTGAATGGAAACAAATGCAGAAATAATATACTGGCATGTTCTCGTTTTCACTTTAGTGAATTCGAATTTATTACATGTGTAATTTTTTGGTGAACAATCAAGGTAACTGTATCAATCCTTAAAATTTGCACTTCCTTTTAATAGGATGAACTTAAAATGAAAGGTTTTATGCCAATTTAACTAATAAATTTTATACAACAACCACTTCACCAAATTCGAATTCGACAAAAACCGGAACAAGCCTGATAATCTCTTTAAGGCCCTATTCTCCTTCAGCTTGCTGTTTTTGGACCTTTTTTGAAAAAATTCTCATTTGAAAACGCAAAAAGATTTTTGAATTTTGTTTTTTTTATTGAATTAGTAATGAATGAAAGAAAATAAAAAATTTTTTTTCGCCGCGATATAGGTGCTGTCCATAGATGATGGCACCGCCGTCAAAGTTGGCCCTCAAAAAAAAAGGCATGGTGCTGGCGGCCACGATTCCGCCAGTTCTACTGAACCGATTTGGATGAAACAAAGTTTAATCGACGTAGAATTGTCACCATTCTGGCCCGTAGTAAAATAAAAATTTTGCGATTTTTTTGACAAAATGGCGGCCACTTGAAATTGACAAATCGAATTTGGACCCATTTTTTTGTAAAAAATAGTAAAAAAAATCGCAAAATTTTACTACGGGCCAGAATGGTGACAATTCTACGTCGATAAAACTTTGTTTCATCCAAATCGGTTGAGTAGAACTGGCGGAATCGTGGCCGCCAGCTCGAAAAACGTGGTTTCGAGATAAACGCGTTCAAAGTTTGAAGTTTATTTTTCGAAAAAAAAGCAAAAATGTTGGAATGCAGTTTTAAAGAGGCATCAATTGTGCAATTTGGACAAAACAAAACTCACTCTTTTATGAAAGAAAAAAACTGTTTTTGGAATACTTACCCAAATTATTCAGCGATGCCAACTAAGCAACATAAAAACTACTCATTTTAGCGAAGACATGACCCCACAAAAATGGCCATATCTTCTAAAGTATTTCGAATTTCAAAAAACCCTTTTAGGGTTATATTCTTAAATGTCCAAGCTATAAAAAAATGCAAAAAAAAGTCGAAAAAAATTTTTTGCTGAAAGAGAATAGGGCCTTAAATTTGAAATATATGTCCTTGGCTTGTATGCTTCTAGTTTCTGCTCAAGAGAAAGGGACCTACAGCTGAACGTCAAATCCGAACGGCAATGTTTGAGTAGCTTTTTCAAATGAATCTGGCCCATATTCCAGTAGCTCGCGACAAGCGGGTAAGCAGAACGAAGTAAGTACTTGAATCTGATACCTACACTCATATAAAACTGATTCCTAGATCCTAGATGATAAAGCAAACTGGGAGACACCGAATTTGCTTCGTTTTTAACTAAGTATGCGCTTGAATTTCCACTCTCAAAGTGTGCTTAAAACATCATTGATTCAGGCCTAAAACGTACACACACTGCGATTCATTCAACATGAAATTTAATCTCTTTAAAATTCAATTTCTGGTACAAAATTCGTTTGAATAAATTGTATTTAATCTGTAAATAAGCCCGAAAAAATATCAATACAATTGGCAAACCAATCAAAAGTAAAATATCAAATACCTGAGAGCAAACAAAAATCACAAATATAAAAATCAAATGGTTTGAGTCAATAATAAAAAGAACGAGTGATAATAAAATGCATACACACTGACACAAACACACACACACACGCAGGCAAAAAAAAAAATGGAAGAAAAACATGAAGCGACAACTCGAAAATTGCTGTGATTATAAAATAAGCCAGCGCAATTTGTCGCCGCTTCTGTTGTTGTCACTCACGCACCACGAACCTAAACCAGACGCAATAATATTTTCAATAACAAATCAACAAATGTTGGTGGGGGGGGGGGGGGGGGGACGGCGGACGGTGGCAAATATGATGAGGCAAATTTCATTTGCATTTGCAAGGCATTTGGCATATGACAATAACAGCAGAACCCAGATCCTGACAGCTGATGGGCAGCAGAAGGATGGCTGCCAAGGACAACTGTTTAACTTCAATGTTTCGCATATCTTTGGTGGAATAATCAATCATGTAAAAAGTGTTGCCTACATTTGAGCGCCAGCGCCAGCTTTAAACTGCTCTCTCTTAATTGGCTGGCCTGCGCTTAAACGCTCGCGCGCGTGTGTGTGTGTGTGTGTGTGTGTGTGTGTGTGTGTCTGTTTATGTACCAAAGTGGGTGGTTGTAAGCCACCCGCGGCGCTTGTTGACACGTTGTCACCTCTGCTGTCAACTGAATTTATGAGGGGCGTCGAAAATGGCAGAGATGACAGTTGTTAGCCCCACCTCACCCCCTTTCCGCTCCCCCACTCCCGGGGGCTGTATGTTTTTTTTTCTTCTTTACTTTCTTATTTTTTTATGACGGAAACAACTTACAACAGTTTTTAAACTTTGGCCCCATCGTCATGTAAATATCATTTTCATTTTTCCGCGACTCGTTGACACATTTGCAAGGATACGCATATGCTTATGCATATACATTTATGTGTGTGCGTACACTCGGGGAAAAAAACTAGCTAGTATAATGTGTTAACTTCCATTATCTCTAGGGATTTTGGCAATAAATGGTTCTATATCGAAATAAAACTACTTAGATTCAGTTCTAAACAATGTTAACAACAGTAGATATTGTCTTTTTCAGAAGTGCAAACCAGTTTTGAACCGGTTCGTACAAAGAATTCCGACTTTTATTTGACTGTAATTCAGAAATAAAAGCTACACCCGAACTTGTTTCGAACCTTCAATTTCGTTTCGGTTAAGCAAATATGTTAGACATCAGCAAATTTGATCTTCTGTCCAGCGACCTCGTCTTGTATCGGTTTGGCTATAAGCGACTGAGTCTTAAAATGAACAGAAAAGTGTAATACAAAGCCTAGAACAACATATAAGGCCGATTTGTCAACTTCTACATAGCTGCTATGTGTCAGATAAACTAAGATTTTGCTCTGTTATTTGTAGGTTTATGTGACAGATGGCTCTATGTAGGAGATTAGAAAACGACCCTAAAATTTTGCTCTGTTATTTGTAGGTTTATGTGATAGATAGCTCTATGTGGTAGATTATAAAACGGCCCTCAGACCTACTCATAAGATTCCCTACCAAAAGTCGCCTGTGTTTTTAATATCTTCGAATCCAAAGCTTTTTCAAAGATTCCTACAAGCAAGAGCTTAACTCTACATTGGTAATAATATTATTAATATTGTGTAAGGCAAGGGCTGTACCGAGGTTCCCAGCAAACCCTTCGCCCAAAAATCTTGAACCCAAGCCCTGAGTAAATTTTGGTTCGGACCAGCAAACCGGATTTCGGGAAATATATTTTTAGTTTGCAGCCAAACAAATATTTAATGCACGAATTCTGCAAAGTATTTTTCCGAGTGCATGTATGTGTATTTGTGTGCTTATACTGCGTGTGTGTGTGATTTTGTTTATGTTCTGGTATCTTTGACCCTTGTTAGAATATTTCAGTTTGTGTTTTTTTTTTTTTTTTGGTTGCTGATTCTATAGGGTAATGGTTACTAGAAGAGTATATTGCTTAGGACCTCGGTGTGTAAAATTATAAAAAAAAATTTAACAAAAAACACGCACACATCGCATCTAAAATAGATTTATTTTGAAGGGATATGTCTTTAATATCCTTTTAATCAGCGGAGCTGCAAAATCATTCAAATGATCATCATTTCTCAAATGCTTTGGATGATGTTAAAAGGATATTTTAGACATATCCATTCCAAATGTATACCGGAAATCATCCATTGAATATTTTATAATATTTTTTCTCTGTGCCGGAAAAAATGGCTTTTGAATAAAAATAGCTGTTAAAGTTTTTACTTTTAACCTTTATTGACCCGTCTCGCTGCACGCTGTTATGGCATACTTATCGAGCATCGAGTACTTAGTATGAAGTACTTAGTTTAAAGTACTAAGTATCGACTACCGAGTATACACTACTTAATATCGAATACAGAGTATCGACTACTTAGAGTGGAGTAGCCAGTACTAAGATTCCAGGTCTGGGTATAATATACTGAGTATCGAGCTCGGAGTATTAAGTTCTTAATGATGAGTGCTTGGATCGAGTGTTTAGTGTCGAGTTCAAGGATCGAGTACAGAGTAACAAATGGAGAGTGTGGAATATCAACTACTGAAACTCGTGGTCTGAGTATAAGTAACGAGTATCATGGTCATGGCTGAAAGATGAACTGACGGCTGAGCACGATTTTTTAGCGCAATATACAAATATGCTTCATTGAATCCCTCAAGCTGAGCCTACACTTGAAGTTTAAAGACCAATCCAGTGCTCTTTGTGCACAATCGCTTGCTCAGGAAGTGATTATTTGTCGAGATCAGCCTTAAGTTCTGCCGTCAGTTCATGTTTCAGCCTCATGTGTGCGCGCGCCCTTAGACCATTCTGAGTTCTGAGGATTGAGTACTCCGTGTCTAGTGCTATGATCGATTGCTGAGTATCAAGTATCATGTACTGAGCCTTTTACCTTGTTTACAATGAGGTCGTGCAACCATTTTTTTGGATTGTTTGCCTGACCGATTTGGTCTTCAGACTTGTACCTTTAACTATAGTTAAGAAGTTTGCACTAGCTTCATAAGTAATGCAATACAATCAGACAACATTTCGATGAAGCTTTTGGATGCCTGCTTTACAGTAAGAGCGATATGTTCTTTAAACATACGTATCGATAGTAACTATATCGATGAAAATGAATCGCCTGTAAAAAGGATAATTTTGAGCCAAGACTTTCAGTTCAATTTTGATCATTTTTAAGCAGTATCAGTCGAGTCGAACTCTCAACGGACTAACAAACTGACACTTTTTTTGGAAGCATTGCAAAATGTCCATCAACGTGTTCCTGCAGCTGCTGTTAGTTGTTGCTGCTGGCTGTAACTGTTGTTGTTTACATCGATGTTGTTGTTGCTGTTGTTGTGGCTGCTGTTGCTGCTGCTGTTGGGGGCATTGTTTTTGTGTTTGTGGTCAAATATTTACGTTGACAGCAAGCAAAAAAAGTGTTTTTGCCGTACGATAAATCACAATGGGAATTAAATACGTACAACTTGTTCTCGTACTCTAATGAAATTGTTGAAATCCGTTGAAATCAAAACATGGCAAGCTGGCAATGGACAGTTAAGGAAGGGGAATATTTAAACAGAGATTTAAAATTAAAGTACACCACATATGTAGATTTTGTAGCTGATAAGTAAAATTAAAGAAAAATGTGTTTAACTTTCGATTAATTTCAAAAAGATTGGAATTATGAATGCAAAGGAGGGTTTTGAACAGGAATAATACCAAAAAGGTGGCTTTGATGCAGAACAAAGCACCCTGTTCTTCATTAGGATGCAGTTGAAATGTGCCAAAGTTGTCGATTTTAGAGCTCAATAATCTTTCGGGACTGTTCCAGTTTTCGATTTCGATCGAATTATGTGAAATCGGAATTGGAAACTCTTCCCTTTTCGAACAACCGATTGTTTGACTCTAAAAGCCGAGTCATTTAATTTATGATTTCGAAGCCTCTCAAAGAACAGTTTTGATAGCTGACAGCTTTAACCGATTTCTCTAATCAATTCTTGGATATTAGATCTCTTGCCTATTCCGATCGATCGAATTCGGAAACGAGAACAGACCTGTTTGACAAAAAACAGGGTGGCTCAAATTCAACGAGAAAGCGAAGCTAACATTGTCTGTGTCGAAGTTTTTATACCCAAGTGCAAGTGCTCGCTTAAATATTTTCAAAAAATTCTCTTTTTCCCATTTTCCGACCTATCATTCGTATGGCAGCTATATGATATAGTCATCCGATTTGGACAAAAGCTTGTAAAATTGGGTGAAAGGGTGTGAAACAAACAAATACAAAATTGTAGGATGCTACCATTAAGAACAAAAGAGTTTTTCTAGCTAAGACTGTTTTTCAGACCTATCTTTTGTATGGCAGCTATACCATATAGTTCTCAGATTTTCATCAAACTTGGCAGAAATATAAAAAAGCATACAAAACTTATGAATAAAAAGTTTGGCAACGTTTTCACGAAAAAGAAAAAAGTTTTTCTCAATAAAGCTACTTTTCCGACCGATTGTTCCTATGGGAGCTATGACATAAGGTCATCCGATCCGTTCTTTTTCAATATATTAGTAGTGTTTAGCAAAAAGAAGATTCGGTGCTTAATTTTAGCTCAATAGCTTTAAAACTGAGAGACTAGCTCGAATTTAATTAAAATTTCAATTATGATTCGTTCTTGGATGTACTTAAATTAAGTACAAATCATTCTAAACTTGAAATATGACTGGTAATATTATTGAAATGAGAACAAACCTTCTTAACTCAAGAACATTTTGTACTCACAGCAAGATAAAAGATGCTAGAAAAACGAGTTCTTAGTTCAAGTACAAAATATGTTAGATTGAGTACAAAATAGACTCATTATCCCAGCTCCACAAAGTGCGCAACAGAAAATATAAATTATTTTTAAGCGTATCTGTTCTTAAAATTCCCAACTGGCTTTAGCACTTTTGTAATGGAATGATAGTAAGTTTCTGAGCTACAGTAGCTCTTATTATGGGTCTTGGATATTTCTTTGGTTTAATACAGAGACCTCGTTCAAGAACAAAGTGGGAATAGCTTCTGTATGAGCACAAACCAAGAACATTTTGTACTTGTTTGAAATACTCTCATATATTCTTCCTTGAATGTTTTTTGGGCTGGCAATAGAAATTACTTATTTTAAGAACGAATGTTTTATACTTATTTTGAGACATGATCGGGCTTGACTTAAGATCATTATAAGCTAAAAGCATGATTAAAAATATTAGAATAATTCAAAACATACTTAATATATTCCAAAACAGTCTAAAATCAAGTATTTCGGGATTGAAAAAATGGTACTTGATAAAAGAATTTTGTACTTAAATCAAGAATTTTTGTACTTACCGTAGTCTTGACACCGTTTGTATTTAATTCAAGTACAAAGTTCTTGGTTATTTTTTCTGAGTGTAGAAATAGACAGACAGATGGACGGACAAAGCTCAATCGACTCAGCTCCTCACCCTGATCATGAATATATATAGTTTATGGGTATTTCTTTGCTTTGCAAACTTCTGGGCAAAATTATAATACCCTTTGTGTTCGAGCCAAAGTCCTCCACAAGCTTGCAGCGTAATCCCTCTGATCTACTCCTTCGATGTCGGCTCTGCTTCGACTTGGATCGACAGGTTTTCCTCTTGTGTCCAATTAATGACACCCAGGTTAAATCAAATTCAATATATCAATTCAAATAAATTTATTCATCGCCAGAAAATGCGAGGCAAAAAGTCAAAAGCAAGTGCTAAAGTGCCGCTTTCCTAGAGAGCGCACATTCACTCCCAAATATATCGATAGCACTATCGCCATCAGAGTTTTCATAATATATCGATTGATTCGTAAATTAACATTTCAAAGGGTTGCCAGATGAACTGGTTCACAAATAAAATAAACAATTAAATATTTCAAAGGTCAGTTAAACCCAGAACACTTTGCAAGGGTATAAAAAGGATGGCTTCGATTCATGATTCTCCACTAGGATGCAGTTGATGTATCCCAAAGTTATCGAATTCAAAAATGGGGAATTATTCTAGCAGATTTTCACACTTACAGAAAAGAAGGAAGCTATAATAACAATATTTATTTGAAAATGTGCATTAAGTTTGGTGTAAGAATTTTTAGCTTCAGCTGCTGCCATTTCCTTTAATTTCCCATCTTCCTGTGACCGGACCCGACACCGGCCAAGTTTTCGGGCCAAACTTATTTGAAAAGATAAATATGCGGCTGCAACTGTAACTGAAATGGTGAATGCTCATCAATAAGTTTTCTGCGAAAGCTATTTGAACGAAAGTTGCAATAACTTTGCAATGCAGCAGCGGCCACCTCCACAGCAGAAGGTCCTCCTCACAAGTGCTTTGTAATCTTTTTGCGAAAACTTTTTGCCGGCATTTAAGGCAAACACACGCCAGGACCAACACCCACACCAACACCAACACCAACACCAAAGGAAGGGTCCTGCTGTATGGCAGAAGGTTTCGTAATAGACAAACAATGAGCATAATGAAACGCTAAAGCGTCGTGTAATGAAGCAACGGAAGCAAAGCAATTTGCTTAAGCTTCCCGAGAGTTAGGAGTCTAATGAATGCCGGAATGGTATGCTGGATGGATGGAGTGCTCAAGTTAATAGCGGTGGAAGAAAATCGAAGCACTCGCCACATTAGAGTAATGTCAATTGCCGGGAGGGGCAAAAATGCCCAAAAACAGGAAGCCGTTAAAAAGCAGGGAACGGCACTCCACTCACTCAACAGGCCAGCTCGCGCGGGGTGTTCAAGTCAAGCGATGCGTTAACAATGCAAAAAAAATAAGGCTATAACAAAACAAAGCACAAAAATCTGTGTAAATATTAAAATGTACAAGGAAATAAAAGGAGCTGCTGGTCCAAACTCGCAACTTGCTGGTGAATGACAAAGACGAAAGGAAAGGCGAGGCCAAGCACTTGACGAGACATTAAGTGCTACAACAATTACAGCAACAACATTAATAACTAAAAAAGAGAAAAAAGCGAATAAGAAAAGAGCATGAACCCAAACTAAACGAATTCAAAATGCTCTTTGAGCGAGTGAAAGGAAGTTTGATGAATCAAATTCAGTTCAAGAGGAAAGAAAGTTTGGCAGGGAGGGAGATACTACCATACACACTACAACCCACTACTAACCCCTGTTCCGAGCTGTGAATTATGTATAATTAACCATTCGAACTTTGCCTCTATTTATCCATTTTAAAGATAATCTAAGCTTCTCATCCTAACCCAACTGCTTTTATCTAATGGATAAGAATAGATAGTATCTATTCTTAAATAGACGGACTTTCAAAGTAACGAGAAGGTTCACTGATTGCATATAGGGTCTAAAGCCTAGAATAAGCGATCTCATTATACCATTTCAGTGTGGCCTTAGACCTGGTAAATTAACCACAGAGCAACTATTCGCATTGCGACAAATACTGGAGAAAAACCTTGAGTCAAAGACCAAAACCCATCATCTTTTTGTTGATTATAAAGCCGCATTCGACACACCAATAAAAAAATTCGCCCCGAAAACTAGAAATTCTCCTATGAAATCCATCCTAAAATTAAGAAAACTTTTTTCGTATTAATAGAAAAATTTTCTGAAACTTTGAAAATTTTCCATTAATAAGAAAATATTTTTCTTAATTTTACGGTGAATAGCCCTAGGACGGATTTCATGGGAGAATTTCTAGTTTTCGGGGCGAACGTTTTCTGAGTGTATTGTAGTATAACTTATGGCAGTAACTATGCGTCAAAACAAAGCTCAGCATTTAAAATACAAAGCTTAACGATCGAAGCTCAAGCTAAAATGCTTCAAGCCAAAAGCTCCATCTTAAACACAACTTATTATGTAAGCTTTGGTGCGGTGCCTGTGCTTCTAAGCAGGCACGACATACTCCTAATTACCGTAATTAAGCCTAGCATAAGTATACCATTAAGATCTAACCACCATATGTAGCCCGTAAGAACTAATGTAAACAAAATCAAATAAATAGCCAAATAAAGTCAGTATGTTTTTTGTATATTTGACATTGTTGCACCACTTAAAAAAATCTGAGTTTTTGGTATTATTTAGATGGTTAAAAGATACATCAGCTGTAAAAATTCCGTGGTATTGTCAAATCTGGAAAGTGGTCATTTTAAGTTTTGAAAACTTTGACCACGATTTTCGAACCAAAGAAATGGGAGTACATATTCATGAATTTTGTAATGGATAAGTACGTTAAATTTGATTAATTTTCAGTCAACTTTGCATGATAAAACGGGATATAGGACCAGATATACATATAATATTTTATTATTTATGTTTCAGTATTTCTGCAAATAACTCGTCAACCAATAGACCTATTGACTTGAAATATGATGTCCATACCCTCCAAGATAATAGCTACAATCCCTGATTCAAAATATTCAAAAATTTCCTGGGGCACTTTTCCCAGGCTTATTCGGCTATGCCATTTTGATGCTGCAGTTGCAGTTGAAAGCAGCGTTGCCACTGCGCTGCAGCTGCGAACAGTCTTTTGATCATAACTCGACATCCGTTCATCCGATCTTCACCATTGGCTGATCGACAAGTTATCCTTATTACTAAATATGTCCAGAAGGAACGCACCATCTATCTTTAAAACTTTGGGAGATTTCACGTTTTTTTTCTAAATTTGCGGGGGCTGGAGGGGGCGTGGCCAAAATTGAAAATAAACTTGATCTGCCTGCAGACATAAGAAGCATATGTCCCATACATGTCAAACCTCGATAGACGGACCTACGTTATAGAGTATAACAAGCAACATAGTATTTACATAATTTTGAACACATGTTTTCAAAATGGTATATCTACGCTTTAAAAAATGACAGAACTGCCTGGTAAAGTTTATTTTAAAGTTAAGTAGTAGCACTATACGATGTTACGAGGCAGAAGCTGAACGGCTCAGCCATACCACATACGCACTCTGTCAGGTACCTGGGCATAACTCTGGATAGAGGGCTTACTTGGTCTGACCACATTAAGCGAGCTGTGGCTGTCACCCACGCCAAGGCTAAAAAATTGAACTGGCTACTTAGAGCGAGATCAGGGCTCTCACTACGCGCTAAGCTGCTTATTGTCAAGTCTATAATCATCCCGAGTTGGACCTGGGGTATCTGCCTCTGGGGTACTACTGCCTGTGACACCCCTCCCTCCATCAAAAAGGTCGAGACGATGCAAAACAAGATTTTGCGCAGAATAGTCGATGCTCCCTGGTAAGTGCGGAACACCACCATTTACAAAGACCTCCTCGGCATTCTACCAGTGTGCTCCCAAATCAATCTGCACACCAGCAGATATTGAGACCGATTGCTGCTAGCCAACAACCAACAAAAACCGTCTTGCCAATGAGCTGACGACGACAGCAAGGATACGGAGGCGTGTCAGTCTAGTCAGTAGTCAGTCCAGTCTTCGTCAACCACATAAAAATTTGTAAGCGGATTAAGTTCCGCGAATCTTTTTATACTCTGTACCAAAGGTACATAGAGTATTATAAGTTTTTGCAAAAGTATGTAACATCCAGAAGGAAGCATCTCCGACCCCATAAAGTATATATATTCTTGATCAGCATCAACAGCCGAGTCGATATAGCCATGTCCGTCTGTCTGTTCGTATGAACGCACAGATCTCAGAGCTGGTAAGAGATAGAGGTTTGACATGTATGGGACATATGCTTCTTATGTCTGCAGGCAGATCAAGTTTATTTTCAATTTTGGCCACGCCCCCTACCGCCCCCGCAATTTAGAAAAAACGTCATATCTCCCACAGTTTTGAAGATAGATGGCTTGTCCCTTCTGGACATATTTAGGTATTAGGATAACTTATCGATCCGCCAAAGGAATGCAGAAGATCGGATAAACGGTTTTCGAGTTATGATCAAAAAACAAATATTCTTGGTACAGAGTATGTTATAGTTATTGACCGACTTTCTTTGTTGTTTTTTGTGGCCTTGTGTAATCTAAAGACGACTTGAAATGTTTCGCTTGAACCCATTCAAGGAATTGAAGAATAAATGCAATGCATTTCGAGAAGAATAAATGCAAAGCAATTAGTTTCTTTTCAACTATTAAAGGCATAATCAACTTCTTTTGGTTTGGAATTGAAAAAACATACTTACAATGAAAACAAACTGAACCCATTCAGTGTGAGAGTCATTTAGGTCTACTTTGGGTTTCTCCATTTACCCACCAAAAGTAATTTTTACTTTAGTTTAAGCCACTTAAAACTCTTACTAAAAAAACGAATACTTCCACTTCAGTTAAATTCAGCGCTTGATAATAGTGAAGCGCCACTTCTCTGTTATTAAAGGGCATTAATATTAAACTCTCTCACTCTCTCTGTGCTTCGCTCTCCTTTTTGTGATACTTAAATTTGCTGAAGTGTGAAAATAAGGTTTCCACCTCCCGTGGGGGGTGTCCCTGTGTCCCTGTGTCTGATCTGGGCCAGCTTTGGCTCCGCTCGAACACCGTCAGCAGAATTCATATTAAATATTGTATAAAGGAATCTATTAAAATATCTAAATGTGTTTATATAAAAACTTGTTCGAAATTTAATTGAATTTCCCGTCTGTGTGAACTCAATTTTTAGATGTTTGCTTGAATGGATGGTTGTCCCTGGACCAGAGACACACACAAGGGTGTGCCCAAGACTTGGCCTTAATGCTTGAAATGTGTGAGTTGGTTTGACTAAGCTGACAGCTGTCAATGGTCAAACGTTGACTGAAACTGGGAAATCTGGGAAAGAATGAATAAAATGTTGAGCATGAAATTTGGTTCACAATTTCCAATCCAAATAAATCTCCATGATATCCCTTTGCTCTCTCTGATCTCTTCCACATTCACCACATTAAGCATACGCCGCGTTGTTGAAGTGTCGGAAAACTTGTCGCTAAATATAGAAGTGTTGGCAACAATGGCAGAAATGGCATTGCCTAAGCACCTAGCACATATCCTGGCGAATGCCAAAGTCATTTGCATTATTACCAGTCTTACCTGTGAATGTCAAGAGCTTGAGACGTGGCCAAAAGTCAAAGGAAAACAACAGAGAAAGCAAATAATATAAAGATGCCGCCTGTCAGGGCAAATTGCGCAAAAGCAAATGAGTTCAAAGTCGACAGAAGGATGACAAGGCAAAGGCAACGGCAACGGCAACACAACAATGGCCACCTCCTTCTGCCTACCACTCCCCATCCCCTCCCAGTTTTCGATTTCCGGCCGGGCCCCATGGAGCTGGGAGGCAAATGCGTTTATGGCACAACGAGGCAAATCGAAAGGCCATTAAATAGTTTACTTTATGCATGGCAGGCAGATTTTTGTACCCTACAGTTATTTACTTTATCGGCCAGCTGTCCGCTTACTGATGTTGCTGCTGATGATGATGATGAACCCGTCACAAGGATAAGCCAAGTTAACAGTCAAGTTTTTCACTTTTTTGTTGCTGTTTTGTTGATGGCAGCAGAGATTGTGTGTGTGTGTGTCTGTTAGTAGGTTGATTGTGGTCTCTCGGCTTATGCACGTAGTCACCGCCTGTTCCGCTTGTCTCTAGTATTCAGCAAGTTGTGCGGAAGTGTCTATCATATGCATCATAATAACCCCAAGCCTCCCCGATGCCTTCGCCTCCGCCTCCGCCTCTGCCGAGTACTGCTTTGCTGCCTCTGGTTCAATTTGGTAAAGAAAATTCTACGATTTTGTATTTAGAGATTAACCACAAACTGCAGAGGATGAAATCAGTCAATTTTTAAGAGCTTTTACTTGAAAACTGTTTCGCAAAACATGTTTTTCCCTTGAACTAGAAAATTTGGGTTAACAAGGTAAGATTTGTATACTAACTCGAAGACTGTTTAAAACGATTTGTAAGTGGTTCAGAAGAGTTCATTACTCAAAATTTTTCCATTTCCAAATGAAGAAATTATGCTCTCTTCATATCTCTGTCATATCTACGAAACGGAAGTTGTATCTAAAAGTTTTAGACGAAAAGGTTATATCTTTCTTAATGCAATGATGAAAGTTTTAACACTTTTCCAGCTCTTTTATCAACTGTACCTTTATGGAGACTTATAAACTGGCTTAAAGCGTAATACTTTCCAGGGGAAAACCAAGCTGAATTCAGACATTACACAGTACATTTGCATGCTCGTCAATTATCAAACAGTTCCTGAGACAAATAGAGAAAACTGTTTACTTACTTTATAGCAGGGATGCAAACCACTCGAAAATAAGTACTGGTTCGGTTTAGTGGTTCAGCGGTTCATAACATGGTTTTTGGGAGTTAAATGAACCGCGGTTTCGGTTCGGTTCAGTGGTTCACAAAGGCACATTATAAAATATGATTTCGGTGAAGTGGCTATTTGAACATTTTTGAAATTTGATTCCTATTTGATCCATTCGAATATCTTTAAAATCCTTAGAGCAATCTGCAAAAATTATTATGTCGGATTCCCAGAACTCGTCCATCAGTTCCTGGAGGAATGACCTTATTTATTGGCAGATTAAGATTGAATTAAGGTTAAGAAGTACCACAGAAATTTGTAAATATTGTCTAATGAAAAAACAAATTTAGATTGATGACAGGTAAATTAAGAGATCGGCGGGAAATTGCAGAAGACTTGTAAAATTCTCTTCAGATCATCCTTAAAAGTTATATCGATCCGACAACGCTAAATTTGTAGAGGGTCGAATGAAATGTTTGAAAATTATCTTCGGGAAACGATTCAAATTTCCTAATTAATCAAAATCATTGGCTAGAGGAAAGCAATTCCCGTTAAAACTCGTCAGAGAACTGAACTGAACCGAACCGTTTTTATTTGTGGTTTTTATGAAAGGAAGCCGGTTCGGTTTGCGGTTCGGTTCAGCAGCGGGAATAAGCGGTTCGGTTCGGTTCAAAACCAGTTCAGCTCAGAAGCGGTTTTGCATCCCTGCTTTATAGAAACAAGGGCTGCTTTCAATTTGATCGACATGCTTAGTTTTCGATGCCAGAAATAATTTCGAAATATCAATATTTTTGGCACCGATTGGAACCGATTCGATCGTTTATCGAATATTTTTTGTGACATTTTTGCTACAGCTTTTCGAATGCAAAACACTAAGGGAAGGATTCACATCTTCTACATAGTTGCTTTGTGTCAGATAAATCCTCCATTTATGGCCGTTTTCTAATCTGCTACATAAAGCTATCTGTCACATAAACCTGCAAATAACCGAGCAAAATCGAAGCCAATCTGACACATATCAGCTATTTTGAAGATGAGAAATCGGCTCTTACTCTGTTATATGATAGATTATTTATGTAGACGATGTGAAATCGGCCTTAAATGTCAATCGTCACGCGCCACATATAGACATGACTTTTCAAATTTTCGAACTATCAAAAAAAATGTTTTCTGATTCCATGTAAAACAAGTAAATAAGTCGGTCACGAACTACCATATTATATGATGTACCTACAAGAGGTAGTGTGAAGTGCTGACCATCACTTTGCATTTATTTTATTTATTTACAAAATTAGATGTAATATTCAATATTAGATCTAAGAGGTTTGAGAGGTGCTTAGAGTACTAGTGACTGGACCTTCGACTCTAAAACTTTGCATTTATTTTCCCTATATCTATTGTTAATGCGATCTTAATTATTCCTTTAGCGGATCAATAAGATATTCCGACTATTAAATATGTGTTAATTATGTACCACATCTATCTACAAAATTGTGGGATATATGACGTTTTTCCAAAACAGGGGGGCAAACTGGCACAAGAAAAGGTTCAAAACGATCAAAATTTGTTAGGTGACTTCTGTTTTATTTCAAATTAATACTTTTGCTTATCAAAAGAATATTCTTAGTATCAATTTCATAACCAACAGATCATTTTGATACCATCTAGGAATATTTTCAAAAAAAATGTCTTTTTCCATTTTCCGACCGATCGTTCGTATGGGAGCTATATGATATAGTCATTCGATTTGGCCAAAAATTTGTAGAATTATGTAAAAGCATGTGAAACAAACAAATACAAAATTGCAGCATGCTACCATTAAAAAAAAAAAGTTTTCCTAACTAAGACTGTTTTTAGACCTATCTTTTGTATGGCAGCTATGCCATATAATTATCCGATTTTTTTCAAACTTGGCAAAATAATAAAAAAACAAAAAAAACTTATGAATAAAAAGTTTGAAGCCGTTTCCATTGAAAAGATAAAAGTTTTTCTTACTAAAACTAGTTTTCCGACCGATTGTTCCTATGGGAGCTATGATAAATAGTCAGCCGATCCGGTAGGTTCCTACATATTAGTAGCGTGCAGCAAAAAGAAGACTCTGTGCAAAATTTCAGCTCGTTAGCTTTAAAACTGAGAGACTTGTTTGCGAAGAAAAATCGACTCAGCTCGTCACCCTGATCAAGAATATATATAGTTTATGGGGTCGGCAATGAAAATGTCTATGCGTTGCAAACTTCCGCGCCAAATTATAATACCCTTTGCAAGGGTATCAAAAGTCTACTTTTTGTTGCAAACTTTAAGGCGCCTCCTCAAAAATTTGATAACGTTGAACATGTCATTGAACTGTGACCAATCAAATTATGATGAAACTTTGTTAAAGCATACGAATACAAATATGTTCCCATATCACATTCAAGGTCATTACCCATGCAATCAATATATCGTATAGACATGTAGGATGTGTATCCAAATCGAGTTTGCCAGCCACCGCCGACCACCGGACCAACTGTCACCAGAGAGTTGTGAGCAGTTCATTTAGCATATTTCGTTACCAATTTGTAGAGGAGACGACGACGGCAGCAGAAACAACAACAAGACAACAGGCAAAACATATTACAAACTTTTCTTTATGGACATAAAAGGTTTCGCTCGTTTGCCCCAAACAAAAAAAAAACAAGGATATTTTTCTCTCTCATCACTTGTCCCTTTTTCTGTGGGCCAAATAAAATAATATTACAAGATGTCGACGTGAGGCGGCGAGTCCTGGGCAAACATATTTCATCTTTATGATTCTGTTTTGCTTAGTCGCACACAAATTCATGTAGTTAGTATTTGGTTTTGAGACATTTATGTGAGGGCGGACGAGTGGCAGCTGCTGCTGCTGTTTAAACACATCCAACGGCTTTAATTATACGATTTCTTAACTTTTTAGACACTAAAACCAGGCAAACTGCAAAAACCCAATTTTAATAGCCGAAATTCCAACCACAAGAGAGCTTTGATGCAACTGGCAACTGGCAACTGGCAATTGCAGTGCCGCATTTCAGTTGCTTTCCTCGTGCCAAGAAAACTTTTCGCATAATTTGCACAAAACGAAACCCCAAACACGCTGAACATCCACTTTCCGTTTTTCACCAACTTTTATTTGCCAAAGGCTTTTTTTGGTGTCGTCAGTCGGCGTGTGGCATGTGTTAGTCATTTAATGCCTGCCTAAATCTTTGCAAGAATCCAGAGAGTTGGCCGCCTTCTCCGTTTCCGTTTCCGTTTCTACGAGCAGACAGACACACACACACACACACACACACACACACTAAAAATAGTCAACGACGCAAAAAACTTTGCCCTCAAATGGCAATTATATTGAGATTTATGCATAATTTAAATAGACTTTGCGGTGATGAGTTTACTTTTAGGCCATCAGCGACATTCCCGCATTACAAATGCAAAAACCAATAAGCTAAAAATATGAGAGACCAACAGTTGGTCGGTAAATCGTTTGTATCACGATTTATAAATAGACAAGAAAGTTTTTTTGTGGAAAATCAATGCAATGGATTATCCAGTGGGTTAATTAAGGTTCGGTGCTGAAATTGTGGTGGGTAGTAGAAACCTTCAAAGGGAACCCCAAAACATCTAAAGCAACCAACACAAACCCCAAAAAACTCAGAATAACAACAACAGGTTCTATTCTCAAACTTTACTTTGTCTGGGACTTGAGTTCGGGACCTCGGAGAAACGAAGCAATAAAGAAACAGCTTCAAATCAAAGATCTCAACTCTGTTTATAGTATCATATGCAAGCCTCCTGCAGTAGAGCTGGCATATAAATCGATTCTACAAACGATGAATCGATTCTGGCCCTGCGTGAGAAATATCGATATCAATTTTGAGCATCGATTAACATCGTAATAAAGTTCCACCACCACTTGAAGAAGCCACTTCTGCACATTGAGAGCTATCTGTCACATAAACCTACAAATAACAGAGCAAAATCTTAGTTTATCTGACACATAGCAGCTATTAAGGAGATGAGAAAGCGGCTCTAAATTTAAGTAGCAAAGCAAAGTCGAGCTTCTCTCAATGTCTTGGCTTGTGTGCTTCTAATTTTAGCAAAAGACAAACAATTTAAGGCAGTTTTTAAAAAAATATCCATAAAAATTACCCAAAATGTTTTGAGAAAAAAAAAACCAAGAAAATATTTTGGGTCTGTCCTTTCTAAGTTAAAGAAAAAACTGTCTAAAAACAGAAAGTTTTTTTTAATGAGGACAAGTCCCGAAGTTCGAAATATGTTTAAGTAAAACTTAACCCCCAAAATAGCGGCTCATATTGCTTTTCACATAAAAACATACTGCAAAAAAGACCGACCAAGTTCGAAAATTTATTTAAATAAAGAAACAAAAATAGAGAAAAGTTAACTTCGGCTTGGCCAAAGTTTGTATACCCTTGCAGCACGCTTTTCTAACTAATTGGAACGACTCTCTACTTTTCTGACTACTTTTGTATGACAGCTATACCATATAGATGTCCGATTTCGACCAAACTTAAGGAAATCATAGAAAAGCATAGCAAACTAAGAAATACAAAGTTTGGAATTCTTTTCTTGGAAAACAAAAAAGTTTTTCTCTATAAAACTAGTTTCTCGACCGATCATTCCTATGGCAGACATAACCTATAGTCATCCGATTTGTACAAAACTTTTAAGAATTGTGTGAAAGCTTATTTTATAAATATGGGCCAATTTTAAAAAGGTTTACATGGAAAACAAATAAGTTTTTCTTACTAGAACTATTTTTCTAAGCTTACTTTTCTATGGCAGCTACACTATGTAGATGTACGATTTCGACCAAACTTGGCAGAATCATGGAGATGCATTTAAAACTAGTAAATGCGGAGTTTGGAGACGTTTGCAATAAAAACAAAAAAGATTTTCTCACTAAAACTAATTTTTCTACCGCTTGTTCCCATGGCAGCTATATGTTATAGTCATCCGGTCCGCCCGGTTCCGACTTATGTGCAGCGTATTTTAAGTTTGGCGATAGCTTAAAAATTAAAGTAGGAGATCATGATACAACAATTTCGACTACATTTTAGGGTGAATCGCCTTAGGACGGATTTCATAGGAGAATTTATAGTTTTCAGGGCGAATGTTTTCTGAGTGTAGTTTGAGTTACGATCTCCAAAATAAGTGTAAGTTCGTATAATCAATCTACAAGCTTGGCATTTATCACTGCATTTTAACACTTGGTAGACTGTGACACCGATGCAAGACTCAACTAATGAAGCGTAAATTGAAGTGAAAACAATTTATGTATTTCAATAAAGTGACTAAAGCTCAACAAGAAGAGGACTGGCTGGGGTTAAAAACTGAACCACACCCCACATAAGATGTTCTTTTCTACACCGAATGAAATCCTCAACTTTGATACAAGCTTTAGTCCTCACAGTTACTAGAAATTAATATTTGAGTATATTTTTATTTTTACACTGTGAATACAAATATTCTCGCACATCGTACATGAATATACATAAATTGCACATAGCACAGGGTAATTAAATTTCTCATGCAAATGATACGTGTCAATTCCATTTGCATATCCTGCAGCCAGTGTTGTGCAATGTTTGTTGTTTTTTCGTCATGTTGTTTACAGTTTGTGAAAACCGTACAAAATATATTTTAACCCACACACACACACACACAGAGATACACTCGCCATGGCCAATCCTGACAGGACCAGTTAGACAAGCAAATGTAAATGAACAATACAATTTATGCATGAGGCAAGCCAACTGAAGCTGCCCCATGTAGCAAGCAAGCATAGCAATCTGCCTGCCCCGGCATCTGTTGTGGCTGTTGTTTAGTTTTTAATGAAAGGCCAAAAATCTGCACAGCAGTCGGCCAGCATGTGCAAGGGCAGGCCACATCGAAGTGTCAATTCAATTCAATTAAATGAAAATTGCAGTTTCTTCATCGCTGAAAACAAAATCAAATTCCCAGCAGTTCAACTTGGAAATCGAAAGGAATCGTTTTGATTAGAGCTTTATGCTGGCAGCGTAATTGTGGCTTACAGTTGCAATTCATATGCTTTAAGTTACAAATTGATTTCGTTTAAGCCCCGTTTAAGAGGGGCCAAAAGGGGAGCAGAAGTGATTCGTGATTCTGGGCAAGAAGGAGGGGCGGGCGCCTTGGCTGCCGCGTACAAATTTCCTTGTGTTTTGTATAATGAATTGCACGTGACTAGTTCGTGTGGCATTCAACCAATTTGTGCCAGCTGATTGGCACCTCGAAATTCTTTGCTCATCTCCTTTAATCAGCGAGTCAATGCAGGGTTTAGTTTTGTGGTGGATACTTGCGTTTGCAACAACAAATCAAAGGAAACGATTTTAGTAAAACTATCGAGAACCACAGGCAGAGTGCTCCGAAAACACATCAGTAGGTAGTGACAGCTTACACTCACAGAAAAAATTGAGTATTTCATACTTGGATTAAGAATATTCGGTGTCAGAAGTTTGATAAGCATGTTAAATTCTTGATCCAAGCGGGAAGTTCTTAATCCATTATGATTTTTTATACCGCTCTTCTTGATGCAAGTACGAATCGTTCTCAACTAAAGTAGAATAGTTCTTGAATCAAGTGCTAAACATACTCAAATTCAAGATTGCTCCTTCTTATATATATATTTATACATTATTATATATATTTAAAGCTACCAAACTTTGCTCGAAGTCTCCGGATCGGATGTCTATAACATATTGCTCCCATAAGAACGATCGGTCGAAAAACTAGATCCAGTGAGAAAAACTTTTTGGTTTTCAATGCAAACGTTTCCAAACTCCGTATTTATTCCTTTTTTGAGCTTCTCCATAATTCTTCCACATCTTCCATCTATATAGTATAGCTGTCATACAAAAGTAGAGTCAGAAAAGTAGTCAAGCCTAGGTTAACTTTCCTCTATTTTTTAGATATGGTTAGTGGTTAGTGCCCATCACAGACCTGCAACAAGCCTGGAATTTTCAATTCCACTCGTTCATTTTCTCGGCTTGCTTGTGATCGCCGCCTTGGTTCGACACAGTCGAAATGATCGCAAGCACATTGAGTCGGAACGATCAAGCTCTTTGCGACGTACGAGTAATAGCAAAACAAGCTTTATTAAGCTTTTGTTGAACTAATTACGATCGCTGCCCGCTGCTGGACGAGTACCGGCAAGCCTTACGCCAGCCACGCTCGAGCCTTTTCGATCAACACTCGCGATTACTCGGCATGTTGACGGCAAGCCTCCGCAAGCCTTTTATGCAATTGTTGTTGTGTTTCAAAAACTTAAGAACAACAACATGCAACAAGAAGGAATGAGAGAAGTATTAGGCTAGTATGCAATCTCATTTTCTCTCACAAGCTGTTGTTTTTTGGATGCTTGTATCGATTGTGTAGAAGCTTTGATCGTCACGCGTCGCGGCAGATTTTTAACTTCGGCAACAAGTACTGGCGATCACTTGCGACCGAAGCTAATCACGAGTATGTGTACTGGGCTTGCTTAGGCTTGCAAATACAATGATCCGCCAGTACGCGAGCGCTTTTGTGTATGCAAAATGAACAAGCCCAACAAGCCGCGATCGCTGAGTTTCATTTGATCGCATTTGAAGCATGGGTGAGCGAGTGCACTCGTGACGTTTCGTTGCAGTTCTCTGTTGCCCATATAAAAACTCATTTTTAAATTCAGTGTACAAAATGAACCAAGATACGCGAATCGGTATCGAAAAAACTTATCGATATACAATTACAGTTGTAGGTAGCAGTATCAGCAGAACCAAGATACGCGAATCGATATCGAAAAAACTTATCGATATTCAATTACAGTTGTAGGTAGCAGTATCACTTGAAAGGAGCATACTTTTTTCTCGATACAAGCTCCTCAATCATGATATAACAAATTGTATTTCATGATACCGTAACACTGGAGTTCAGCAGAAAGATCTGAGAAATCAATGATGGATTAGGGAGCAAGCTCTTCTGCTGAACGTGGCCAATATAACAATATTGCTTGGCAGCACCGGCCGCCACAGCGATGGGCAGCACTTCACCCCAACTTTTGTGGGCACAAAGTGTAATATTCTCACTTGTTTTACATAAAGTTGGTCACAGAAACTGAGAACAAATATTTAAAATACAAACATTGATCTAAAAGTTGTTTACAAAATAATGTTAATTCCCTGCCCACTTTCACCCAAGTTACACGCAAAAGTACGAAACAAGAGGTAAACATTTAAATATATTTACAAATGCCATCTTATAATGCGGTGAAACTCACATTTGCTGTGTGTTTTCTAACACCAGACATTCAAGACGACCCACCTTGGCTGGCTGGGTGGTGGCTTGGTGTGTATCCTAAGTGACAGGATATTAAATGATAACAAGCGAAGGCCGCCGCCGCCGCCGCCGCCACAGCCAAGCGCTAAGCAGAATGTACAGATAAACTTAATTCTGCTCAGGTGAGTCAAAAACAAACCCACAAATGCAAAACAGAAGCAGGGTAGCTGAGGCTGAGGCTGAGGCTGAGCCAGCTTTGGCAGTTTAACGCCACTAATCGAGTGACATGATGGCAATAATTCCAATTTGTGCACGTCGTGCCCCCCCGTGTCCGCGGAGGACAGCGTTAAATATTTATAAACGAAAGTCGCTGAAATTATAGGAAGCAACTCAAGGCCTAAAACGTGCCTGGCATGCCGCCCGAGCTTAATGTTGTAATTTTTGGTCTATAATTATTTATAACGCATATGCCGTGGAGCAGCAGCGGGCGCAGATGCTCCTCTCAACCCACACACACACACACACTGAGGCGGCATTACGCATACGCACCGTGTGCTTGGCAAAGGGCAGGAACGTGCTAAGGCAGGAGAACGTGCAGGAGCTTGTCACGCAAATGCGTCGGCCACTGCCAAACAAGATACAAATGCGATATGATGTTTCATTTGAATTTGTCCTGTGTGGGCGTTGGCCCAAAATGAAATATGACTTGACAATTCCGCCATTCTGCCTGTCGCTCAACAGTTGTTGTTTGCCGCTGGGCCAAGTTTTCAAAAGCGACGCATCGTTAATCAACCAAACTCAACCGAAGCCAACCCAAACCTAGGAAAAAAGCAAACAAACAAACAAACAACCAAATGAAGCTGGACGCGTTGTCAGTGTCAAAGCTTGATAAATGAAGTTCGACCTTAGATTAAGCCGGGAATGCATCGAACGGAGTCTGGGCCAGCTGTGAGTTATGCTTCACGCTGAGAGAAAAGGACAAGTGAGTTAGATTTGTATCGAGCTTCAAGCAAACAGCTGCAATGGCATATCGATAGGCTAGTTTCGATACCGATTTGCGTATCTGGCTTCACTTTCCGTTCACACCGCCAGTGTTGAAAAGGCACTAATTATGGGTTGGCACTAATTATGGGTACATTGAATTTGTCCAGATGTTTGTAGTGCATAGAAAGAAGCATTTCCGACCACGTAAGGTATATATTCTTGATCAGCATGACGAGCTGAGTCGTCTGTACGTCCGTCTGTTTCTATGCTATCTCCCCCGTCAGTCTTAAAGCTATCGTGACCAAACTTTGCACGAAGTCTATAGCTTATAGCTGCCATATTAACGATCGGTCGAAAAACTTGTTCTAGTGAGAAAAACTTTTTGTTTTCAATGCAAACGTCTCCAAACACTGAATTGGCTAGTTTTCAATGCTTCTCTATGATTCTGCCAAATTTGGTCGAAATCGGACATCTGTACCATATAGTATAGCTGCCACAGAAAAGTAAGGTTACAAAAATAGTCTTAGTGGGAAAGACTTTTTTGTTTTCAGTGTAAACCTCTTTAAGATTGGCCCATATTTATTTTATAAGCTTTCACACAATTCTTGAAAGTTTAGTCAAAATCGGATGACTATAGGTTATTGCTGCCATATGAATGATCGGTCGAGAAACTAGTTTTATAAAGAAAAACTTTTTTGTTTTCAAAGAAAACGCCTCCAAGGTTTGTATTTACTAGTTTGCTATGCTTTCTCATGATTACACTAAGTTTAGTCTAAATCGGACATCTATATAGTATAGCTGTCATACAAAAGTAAAGTCAGAAAAGTAGTCTTATTGAGAAAAACGTGCTGCAAGGGTATACAAACTTCGGCCGGGCCGAAGTTAACTTTCCTCTGTTTTTGGTTTTGATTATAAAGCGCCAGTTGAAGAAGTAAGAATTTCATTAAGTAGGAGTAGATTTTACTTGCGCTTATTGTTGAGATCGAGAAGGAATAACTTAAACAACTTTCATTTAAAGATTCTAGCATATAAAACTATCAATAATTTCATTATTAGAATATAATATTAATTTGAAACCTACAGGCAGGATGTATCGTATGTCAATTTCTTGTAGCTGCCATCAAAAAAACCTCGCCACTGGCAAAGCTAATTTAGCTGTCTCGTTTTTATATTTAGATTCTTAAACCGATTTCACTTGAAACCAGCAAAGGAACCATTTTTGTACATCAATTTGAAATCAAAGAGCTTTTCAATGCACTTTCAATGATTAATTGACAATGCAGTCAACGAAATAAAATAAAAAATAGAAAAAATAGAGAAAAAAAATACAACAGAATACAAAAGGAAATACTAAAAGCCATTACTCTAATAATATTTGATTTGAATCGATAACTTGTCTAAATTTGCAAATAGCTTCGGGGTGTGGGGTGGAAACAAGCAGAGCAGAGCTAAAAAAGACAAACACGAAGTGCTGGGGGGCGGTGGGGGAGTGATTTAAGGTTGAGACACAAGCTGACAGACAGACAAATAGCTGCCAGACATTGCAGAGTAGAAAATAAACACAGCAAACGGAAACGAGACAACCGCAAAGTAGACTCAGTCAAGGCACCGCCACCTGGCCATGCAGCTCAAGCACGAGACCAAGACCAAGACCGAGACACTCTGTTGGGTCTGTGCTGCCTTCACAGTCAATGCCAGCGCAATTGAGGCTAGGCTTGGGAAAAGGACATGCGATGGCAGCAGACACACGGACGTACACCACAAACATACGTACATACATACAAATACTCAAGATAAATTTTATGTAGATGTTTCTATTTGGCTTTGCGGCCGACTCGACCAAGGTCGACTCACCTACTGAATGATTGACTTGGTAACTGACATGGCAAAACCGCACATGAGTGCGAAATGTGGTGTATGGAAGTGGACGTACCCCTTTTTGTAATGCAACGGCTGCCGGCTTTAGAATGCAGTTTAACAGTGAACTGGCGGTATCACTGACCACTGTTCGTCAGGGAATTCGCTAGTTAAAGGTACAGCTGGAAAGCGACAGTCAAATTTTGTTGGGTGTATTTTGAAGTGATCTACTTGTATGGTGGTTCGAAAGTTTTAAGTAGGAGCCTCACAAAAACATGTCAAATTTATCGAGAATTGAGTACTAAGTATTGAGAACTAAGTATCGAGTACATAGTTAAGTACTTAGATTCGAAGTACGTAACAAGCACTTAGTAACGAGTACTTTGTTTCTAATTCTATTAGATTACTTTGAATTACTAATTAGTAACGAGTACCAATTATCAAGTACTTAGTATGGTGTACTTAGTAATGGGCACCTAAAATCGAGTATTCTGTTTCGTGTTTCTAGTAACGAGTAGTTAATAAAGAGTACTTATTTGCTTACTAGGGTACTCTGTAGTATCGAGATGTGTGTATCGTGTCCTTAGTAACAAGTACTTAGTATCGAGTGCTTATATGTAGTACTTAGTAGGGAGTTTTTAAAAAACAGTACTTAATATCAAGTGCTTCGTAGCGAGTACTTAATGATAATGATGAGTACTTCGTATAGAGAACTTTTATTCTTATTTAAAGTACTTAGTATAAAGTAATTAGTAAGGAGCACTTAGTATCGAGTACTTTGTTATGAGTGCTGCAATAGAGTACTTCGGATCGAGCACATCGTAACGAGTAGCTAGTATGTAGTGCTTATATCAACTACTTCTTGATGAGTGCTTTATTTCGAGTACTTCGTGTAGATTACTTTGTATACAGTGCTTATATAGAGTACTTCGTTTAGAGTTCTTAGTATCGAGTTATTACCGAGTACTTTTCTTCGAGTATTTTGTATTGAGCGCTTAAATGGAGTGCTAAGTAACGAGTTAAGCAGCGAGTACCTAAGATCGATTACTTAGTTTCGAGTACTTAGTAGCGGGTACCTAATATGGAGTACTCATGACCATGTATTTAATAATGAGTACTTAATATCGACTACTTAGTATCGAGTTTTTATATAGAGTACCTAGTATCGAGTACTTTATATCGACTACTTAGTTTGGATATCGATATCGATTTCTAGTAACGATTCCTTAATATCGAGTCCTTTTTATTGGGTGCTTATATCGAGTACTTAGCTTCGAGTACTTATTTTCGAGTACTTGGTATCGAGTACAGAGTAGCGAGGGCTTACTGTCGAGTTCTAAGTACTAAGAATCGAATTCTGAGCATCGAGTACAACGGTTTAAGGTCTGAGTATCTATTACTAAGTATCAAGAGCTCCGGTAGTGTCAAGTACTAAGCATCGTGTATCGACTACTAAATATGTACTTAGTACCGCGTTTTTAGTGTTAAAAGTCTCAAAGCATTGAGTGGAGCTGTCTTATCTGAAGCTGTAGAAATGGCTAGCCCCTTTTCACTAGTACTATTGCTAGGTCCAACCCTTGAAATTTGTGGAGCATCCACAAAACAAATTCTCTATCTATTAATCTTTGAGTCTCCAATTCTGATACATGAAAACTCCCCCCTCTAAACACAACAAATTCACAGGGTACCCATTCCTAATGAGGTTAAGGCAGAAGCGGAAGTCGTAAATGCACTTTTGTAAAATTGTCTAAAGTGTGCGAGTTTGTGTAAATGTGTGAATTCGATTGTGGCCCCGTTCCAAGGTCTCGGTAATTATTCATCAATCGATTGTTTAGCCCAACGCCTCCACACCGCCCACCCCGGCCGGCCAAACGTTATAGCATTTCCTTTTTATTATTTTTTTTACCTAACTGCTCCGCCCGACATGCTAATGGATTAAGGAATGCATTTTGTATATTCTGCAGTTGTCGCTCTTTGAGGAAATTGTCTATTTAATATTTAATTCGCCCCAACAAGCACTTTGCATTGCCATTGTTGGCTCCATTCGCTTCAAGTGGCAGCCACAAGTGGAAAGCGGAAAGTAAGTGCCATGTAATTTATGTGCCCGCCTCGCTGACATCGCAAAGAGTGCGAAAATTGCCGCAAGTCAGCGAGATGTAGCTAAGTAAGCGCCATGGAACTGCAGGGGGTAGGTGGGGGGTAGGAAAATGCATACCAGTTTGTGGCTTAAAGCACCATTAAGACAATGCGAAACGTCCTAATAAACTCAATGGAAATGAATGAACGGTAAGAAAAGAGGTTAACTCAACAGAAGAGTTTACTTTTGCCCAACCATGGTTATATAACACTTTCCAATTAAAATATGCCTTTTTGTTCGCCAAGGACAACACAAAAGTGGAACCTGATTACATTCGAACCTCAGGCAATACAGCAAAACCCACCATTTCCTCGACTGAACGTGCTGCTGCCCGGCCGCCCACTGCGAATAAAGTAATTAAAATTAAATGAAAGATTAGTTGGCAAGTTGTAGCTGGCCCGAGGTCATGTAAGTAATACTTTCATAACTATAAGTTAACTTTGGATATCAGTCGCTGTGGCCCTGAAAAAGACTGCCTAAATCACATAGACAACCTCAAAGAAAAAAAAAAGTGGATAATTAATGATAATTGATGATGGGTTCTTAACGAAACTTCGTTTAAGGATGAAGCATTTGGTGTTTCCACTAAAAATGTGTGGGGAAAATGGGAGAAAACATATAAGACACACTGTTGACTTAAAAGAATTTGTATATGGAATCAAGTGGCATTAGAAAGTGAAAGTTTCTATTAAAGGTGAGAGTATTTACTCCCATCAACATGTAAATATTGCAGGGGGTATACTCAAATTGTTCAGATGCTTTTAAGGCATAGAAGGACACATTTTCGACCACAGAAAGTAAACATATTTCTATACTCTGTACCAAAGGTACATGGAGTATAATAAGTTTGTGCAAAAGTATGTAACATCCAGTGAGTCAATTTGTATGGGCTTAAAAAAATGCACCAAGCGGTTGTCAAAATCGTAATCTACGATTAATTCTGAGAAGGTTTGCTCAAGAAACCATGGGTCTAAAATCAAAATCGAGCTTCCGATTTTTAAGAAGAAGTTTTTCGTCACATAATGGGCTAAAATTAAGATAAACAATTCCGAAAGTCGATCAAGACCGACTATTATACACTCAGTACCTCCCAAAGATTGTGTTAAGGTGTGTGAAGTGCCGCCAATCGCCGTTGCGGTCGCTACCACCAAGCATCACTTTTGTTTTCCTTATAAACCGACTACCGTTCATCCGATCTTTTCCAATCCTTTGGCGAATCGGTAAATAGTCCTGATTACTAAAAATGTCCAGAAGGTACGAACCAGTTATCTTCAAAACTGTAAGAGATAT